>CAKNYM010042294.1:0-30022 GCA_932195095.1 Andricus curvator | reverse complement strand
ATTTTTTGGATTGTTTCTTTTTCCTATTTGTGAAAATGTAATAATCTAAATAGATTGGTTTTGAGTCACCCACAAATATATATAGTCATTTCACAACGTAACAAACACTTTTGAAAAAATAATTAAACAATCAGTGCAGAAAATAAGAAGCATGGAACTATAAGTTTTAATTAAAAATGCAATTAATTTTTACTTTATATTAGTTTGAAATTAGAAATAAATGCTAATTTTTTGGATTGTTTCTTTTTCCTATTTGTGAAAATGTAATAATCTAAATAGATTGGTTTTGAATTTTTGATAATTAAGAAAGATTGTACTTTATAATATATCACTGCGGTGGCGCCACGGACTGAGACAATTTTGTCATTCATCTAATCTAATCGAGTAGAATATAGTGTATAGTACATACAATAATATCGGCCGAAATATAACGCGCATATCATTTTACGACGTGTATGGAGACAGTCAGTCATAGCAACCAAATATATAATATCTTCAATAGCAACTTACATTGAAAGTATTAGTAAAAATAAATGAATCGAAATAATTATCGGCGATCGATAAAATGAGAAATCTACTTTTTTACTTCTGTTAGTTTTAATTTTAAATATATAGAGGTCACCCTATGACTTACTATGACTTAGACAAAGATATTTGACTTAGAGTTCCGGAACTCAACGGTGTCACAACTCTCCCTAGAGGCCTCTAGGGAGAGTTGTGACACCGCTTACTCCGCTTCTGATTGGTGCCGCGAAAGCGGAATCGGATGTTTTGAAATTGGCGCGACTTTCAAGTCAAATTTAATGTTCAGACACTGATTGAATAGTAAATAATAGTTTCCCACATCTTACAGGCAAAACGTACCTGCAATCGTGAAAAATAAGGTACATTTCCGACTTTTATTAGATTATTTATTGAAAATTAAATTCTTACCTCACAAACAGCTGATTTCGAGTGAGGTATCCAATAATCTCGATTAATACTCTCCATCCATAATTGCTTAAGCTTAGGATCGTTTGGGATTTGTCTTAAGTAAAAACCTTGGGCAGAACTATTACGGCAGTAGAGAATGCAGCACGACCTTATTGTTTTTTCATTAAACAAGTGTATTTTCATAAAAAACACTGCATGAAAATATATGACACATAACCTTTTCTTAAAGTTTTGCTTCTTCTTTGTTTTTGTTTTTGGCTTTTTGATTAAAGTTTTGCTAAGTGAGATATCTGGAATACTTTAAATGTTTCGCGCTTCGCTACGTATTTCCGATTCCGGTATCACGTCGGCTAGTGGAGGGGGTATCGTGACACAACTCTCCCTAGAGGAACTCTACTATGACTCACACGAAATCTTTCTCCATAAAATTACGAGATTTCATCTATAGGAATTACAAATGAGAGATGGGTAAATGGAATATTCGAAATTTGGAAAGTTTAGATGTGATAATGTGCAGCAATAATGTACGTAACGTACGAAAGTCAAAAAGGCTTTCTGTATTATGAAATGTCTCTATTTCTAGGTTTTTAGGAATCGTCTTCGCTGGATTCAACAGGAATCTATAGGATTACTGCAATTTAAAATGCTTTAAAGATAAAAAGTAAATTATTATTATGAGAATATATATATTTTTAATTCGATTCGGTAAGAAATTGGATACATTCGGAAAGAGTAAAGTGGGGAGTCATTCGGAAAGAAATCGGAAACATTCGGCGACACTCGGAAATGATCGGAAAGAAGTCGGAGAGTGGGACATTCGGAAAGACTCGGAAAGGTTCATGGTACAGCTCGACGTTCGGAAAGAAATCGGAAGCAAAGGTCCCATACAATTCGGAAAGGATCGGAACGGAACCTCTTTCCGACCTCTTTCCGAACTCTTTCCGAACCCTTTCCGAAATCTTTCCGACGCGGTCTTTCCGAAACTTTCCGTTTCTTCCGCTAGGGATGTCACGCTACAGACAATTATGGGGCCCATCCGGATATTGATCTATAGGCTTCAAAATAATCCAAACTAGAAGGATTATTTGTAAAACACCAGGCCATGCCAGACCTGATACCTGTCACAACACAGGGAAGCATCCATCTTGTGCCGGCGTCGTGAAAAAAAGGACTCTGGGATTCCAAGGTTTGAGGTAGGCGTTACCACTCTTTATTTCTTTTCTCCAGATGTGTTTTTTTTTGTGTTCTCGAGATTAGTTGTGTCTTTCTAGTGTGCTATTTTCGGTATGGGTTATGAGAACCTAGATTCTTTGTGAAATATTTGTCGCGACTATTAGGAGCTGAATGGGTCTAGAAATTCAGGCTGACGCCTTGTTTATATACAGTGGGCCTCTTTCTAATAAGATTTTCGTGTAGGTTAAGCTTTTCTTTATGTACTTTTAGTTCGTACTGAAACTTTGATTTCTTATTTTTTGTTGATCTAAAATTTTTTACTTGACATGTTAATCATGGTTTGGGTTTAAACCCCTTTCTTTTGTAAATTCACTCGCTGTACATTTTTAGATGAATACTGTTACTAAATTTAAATAAACGCGACATAGCTTTCTTTTATATATATAATTGTGACTCTGAAGTACTTTTCTCGCCCCCACTAATCCCTCTACTATGAGCTAGGGATTTAATATAAGAGGTAATTAGATTTATGAATTTGGGTAAAATCGAATTTTTTTTGGAGTGACGCCGAAGAGGTGCCTGGCGCCTGACAGGTAATTATACCATTAAGTTATCTTTTTGTTCCTACGTTGTCGCTGCCATTTTGTAGCGATGTCCCATAAGACTGGGAAAGTCGTTATAATGCACAATATATCTAATAAGAATTAAAATACCAGTACAAATTTTAATAATGGTAAAAACTTTTCTTTTGATTAATTTCAGTCTTTTTTCTTTATGTTAATTGCTTCCAGTACTTTAATAATCTCTTCAATAAAATGATATTGTGCTTTTTTAAGATTTTCTGAAATTATTTTTCACATGCAATATATTTTTCCCTAATTTTTACTGTCATGTAATTTTAAAATATTTTAATGAATTCATTCTGTGCTATGTTCAATTTTTTCAAAATTTAGACAGCTTTCAAGCAAATTAAAAAAAAATTCAATTTCAACTACAAGTTGAAAAATTTTTTATTATAATTATAAATAGTGGGAAATTAGGAATATTTAGCAATTTATTTTATTTTTATTCTAGTTATATTTTCGAAGTTTATGACTTTTGTCAAATTTACCCTGGCGGACCGAACGAACGGAACGGATACGCTGCAGCGTATCCTTATAGTATCCACATCGTATCCTCTCCGTATCATGCAAGAAAAACTCATTTACAAAGGAAGATGAACATTTCACTTGTTGAAATTCGGATTCTACGTGAAATTTTGCGTTAAAAGGTCACAGAATAATCGCAATAGTTTTTCTTGCAACATTAAAAACTTTTAAAAAATATAATACTTATCGATGACGTGCGCTGAAGGCGACTTCAAACGCATCGTCGTTCAGTAGCAGTTAATAGGCGTTATCCGTCGACGATGCGTTTGAAGTCGCCTTTAGCCCACGTTATCGGTAAGTATTATATTTTTTTAAAGCTTTTAATGTTGCAAGAAAAACTATTGCGATTACTCCGTGACCTTTTAATGCAAAATTTCACGTAGAATCCGAATTTCAACAAGTGAAATGTTCATCTTCCTTTTTAAATGAGTTTTTCTTGCATGATACGGAGAGGATACGATGTGGATACTATCAGGATACGCTGTAGCGTATCCGCTCCGTTCGCTCGGTCCGCCAGGGTAAACAATTTTTGAAATCTTAAGCAATTCAAAATATTTTCATCTTGGGCTAATTATTCTTAAAGACAAAATTACAATTTTAATTATTATTTTGGCTCATGTCTTAATGTTTCTTTTTCAAATTATACAGCCTTACTTTTTTCGAAAAGAATTTTTTTTATTAGAATAATAAAAAATACAAATTATGCATATTTAGAATTTGTTTTATTTTACTTTCATTTACATTTTCAAAGACAATTACATCCTTCTAATTTTAACTAAAAATAAAAAATTATTAACCTTTATAATTTTATTTAACTTTCAGTTACATTTTCAAAGCATATAAAGTCCTTCTAATTGTAACTATTATTGCAATCTTAAACAATTGAAAATATGAATTCATCTGTGACTTTTTTCTATGCTTGGTACATTCCCAAGAATTATTAATTATTTAAACAACTTTCATAAACAAATTCAGACTTTGGCTGTTTTTCAACGAATAGGCTCCATTTCTTATAGAATTAAGTAAGAATATCTTTCCAGTGACTTTTTGCTATAATGCTCTGCAAATTTTCAAGAATGAATCATTATTTAAACAATTTTGATAAACAAATGAAGAGTTTGGCCATTTTTTAAAGAATTGGCTCAATTTGTTTACGGAATCAATCAAGAATGTTTTTCAAATACCTCTTTCCTATGATACTTTGAAAATTTACAATAATGATTAATTGTTTAAACAGTTTTCAGAAACACATTCAGAACAATTTGTTTACGGAGTTTACTAAGATTGTCTTTTCGATGACTCTTTACTATGTTTTGTAAAGAATCCCGCACCAAATACATGGTAAAAATGGTCCCGGTGGAATTTTCAAAGTTTTTGATATTTTTTAGTTTATGTTCTCCTGATCAAAAAATCCTCATGGCAAAAACTCAAATTATGAACAGTTTTTGCGCTACGGCGATTTAAAAGTCAGATTTTAGTACATATTTTTACCTGTAGAGTGGAATATATCACAGACTTTTTTTTCATCCTTTGCATTGCTCTCGTGCAAGTTTATGTAGAAAAAGAATTGCACAGACGAACAATGCGATGTAATCGCGTTGGAAGTGATAAGCGCTAAGCGTTCAGGCGGTGCGCTAAGCGCTTAGGCAACGCACAAAGCGTTCATACATATAATATTGCATGTTATCGAGCTTCAAACTCGAAATTCGATTTCTATTATCCAGAGGCGTTTGGTTGTCTGAATCGGTGATCAAAATAGCTAATTCACAAATGCATCACAAACGCTACTTTCGTTTGAAAGATTGCACGCTAAGTTCTTCGCAAAGCACTTTCCAGATAACAAAATGCGAGCAATATGCGACGCATTATGCACGCACGTCGTGCCGATCAACACGCACGAGATACACTCACCAACGCAGACATATGTGTCATCAATTGAGACGCATATCGCTCGCATGTCGTGCGGGTCACGCGTGCGACGCATATCGCTCGCACGTCGTGATTAGTTATGCTCTAAAAATAATAAATTATGTAATATTAATATTTTTATACGTCCAATAAACCAAAGAACCCATTTTGTTGGTCGTAAAATCTGGGAAAAGTCAGTAAATTATTTTGCTTTACCATAAAAAAGATAGGTTAAGTTTATTTTACTGGTTATATATTTTTTAGATTGTACTTACCACAAGTCTATTAATTTTCGGAATACCGGATATAAAACACGATAGTAACATTCTTCGGCAGATGCCAAAAGATGTTGAAAACTCTTTTACTGACTTTTACAAAAACCAACGATGGTCAGGCGTTATGAAGTTGATAGCGTGTGTGAACAGTAGACTGTCGTGTAGAAGGAAAACGAACCTGACGAACGGAGACGGAGATAATATATATTACACGACGCGCCACTGATCCGCGCGTTTTACAAATATTCAAATTCCCACATATACTAATTCTATGTGATTTTGATGTCGGAAATTAAAATTTATGTGAACATAAATTAAATTTGTAACTGCATATCATTTTTAATGTTATTCGATCATTCTTCATAAATATTACAAATTAAAAGTGCAAAGAAAAAATAAATTTCACTTGAAATTTATTTGCGATTAGAATTATTGAAATTTTTTAATGTATACCAATGTATGTAATTTAAAAACAAATTGAAAAATAAATTCAATTGATTAAGAAATTTTTTAACTATAAGTTAATTTTCACGCATCTTCATGATGAAGAAATGCGACTCATAAAGCTCGCAGTATGTCCCCATGTTCCGTGCTAGCGAAATGCGACTCATAACGCTCGCAGCTAAGTGACCATCATATATTGCAGGCGAGATGTACGCGTTCTCGCACGCATTGCATGAGAATCACGAAATGCGGGTGACGTGCTTCGCATGCATTGTTATCTGTGTTAAGTTGAATGGCCAGACAAAAGAATCGATACCCAGCGTTGCAATTTGGCAGTGATCAACCAGTTTATGTCAAGCACTCTAAAGCACCTTTTATAGAATTCTTCTTTTGTGCCAACGCTTCCATCCTACCTTCAACGCTAAGCCTTTAATAAAAGCACTCAGACAACAAAATAAACTCTCAGCGTTGCTTTGCAAATTTCCAAGAATTGTTAATTATTTTAATAATTTTAATAAACATATTCAGAGTTTGGCTATTTTTCAAAGAATATGCACAATTTGTTTACGGAGTCAACTAAGAACATCTTTCCGATGACTCATTTCTATGTTGCTTTGTAAATTTACAATAATTATTAACAATTTAAACAATTTTCATACAAAATTCAGAGTTTGGCTATTTTTCAACGAACAGGCTCAATTATTTGCAGAATTAACTAAGAATATCTTTCCGATTACGTTTTCTATGATGCTTTGCAAATTTACAATAATTATTAATTATTCAAACAATTTTTATAAACATATTTAGCGTTTGGCTATTTTTCAAGAAGTAGGCTCAATTTTAACATAATTAAATAAGAATATATTTCCGATGACTTTTTTCTATATTGCTCTGCAAATTTACAAGATTTATTAATTATGTAAACAATTTTAATTAAAAAATTAAGAGTTTGGCTATTTCTGAAAGAATAGGCCCAATTTGATTCCAGAATCAACGAAGAATGTATTTCCAATAACTATTTTCTACAATACTTTGCACATTTACAATAATTATTAATTATTATTTGAACAGTTTCCATAAACATATTCAGAGTTTGGGTATTTTTCAAGGAATAGGCACAATTTGTTCACGGAGGCGCCTGAGAATATCTTTCTGATTACTCTTTTCAATTTTGCTTTAAAAATTTACAAGAATTATTAATTATTTAAACAATTTTGTTAAAAAAATTAAGAGTTTGGCTATTTTTCAACGAATAGTCTCAATTCGTTACAGAATTAGGTAAGAATATATTTCCGATGAGTTTTTTTATATAATGCTCCACAAACTTCAAAAAATTAATTATTATCTGAACAATGTTGATAAATAAATTAAGAGTTTGGCCACTTTTCAACGAATAGGCTCAATTTGTTTACGGAATCAATAAAAAATGTTTTTCAAGTAACTCTTTTCTATGTATAATGCTTTGAAAGTTTACAAAAATTATTAATTATTTAGACAATGTTTATCAACATATCCAGAGCTTGACTATTTTTCAAGGAATAGGCACAATTTATTTACGGAGTCAACTACTATCCGTTCACGATAGGAAGGCCCATCCAAAACAGCTGCACATTTTTGTAATTTACTCGTAAGGAAAAAATCGCATAAAAACGTAGCTTATACTATGATAAAGCTCACTTTATCGCGCTTAAGACAAGTCCCCATTTGTTTATGCACAAAAATTGGCTTGGAAAATATCCTTCGGGAAAAGGTAAAAACCGTGTTTTTTCGTGTCACTCTGTTCTTGCTTGACTTTCGATGACGACATCTTTGAAATGAACAGTGTAAAAAATTTGAAAAAAAAATCATGTAGATTATTTCATATTTTGACTATACAAACGTGAAAACAAAATTGCAATACATTAATAACAATTAATGTCAAATTATTTTAAACATGACTATGCTATCTCTGGTAATATACGTAGTAGAGAGTTACATTTTGGCTTAAGCTGCTTGGAAAATTTCAACAAATGCAATCAAATAATAATTAGGAATGACAATCTTGAAACCTATTAATTAATAACAAATATTCGTGGAAGACCGACGAATAGTAGTGTGGGTGTGAGGACACAGCAGGATCCATAGCTGACGGGTCTGTTCATTGAAAAAAGGTAGCTACTGCACGAAAAGTTGCCATTGGAAATCAAAGTATCTTTTTCCTCTTCTCAGAACTTGATGAATGAGCAGACCCCCCCTGGCAGACCGAACGAACGGAGCGGATACGCTACAGCGTATCCTCACAGTATCCACATCGTATCCTCTCCGTATCATGCAAGAAAAACTCATTAAAAAAGGAAGATGAACATTTCACTTGTTGAAATTCGGATTCTACGTGAAATTTTGCGTTAAAAGGTCACGGAGTAATCGCAATAGTTTTTCTTGTAACATTAAAAACTTTAAAAAAATATTATACTTATCGATAACGTGGACTGAAGGTGACTTCAAACGCATCGTCGACGGATAACGCCTATTAACTGTTACTGAACGACGATGCGTTTGAAGTCGCCTTCAGCGCACGTCATCGATAAGTATTATATTTTTTTAAAGTTTTTAATGTTGCAAGAAAAACTATTGCGATTACTCAGTGACCTTTTAACGCAAAATTTCACGTAAAATCCGAATTTCAACAAGTGAAATGTTTATCTTCCTTTTTTAATGAGTTTTTCTTGCATGATACGGAGAGGATACGATGTGGATACTACAAGGATACGCTGCAGCGTATCCGTTCCGTTCGTTCGGTCCGCCAGGGCCCTGAGGTGACCCTTTAGCTATGGTATCCCATAGCCATAGTCTCCTCACACCCACACTACTATTCGTCGGTCTTCCAGGATTATTTGTTATTAATTAATAGGTTTTAAGATTGCTATTCCTAATTTTTATTCGATTCTATTTGTTGAAATTTTCCAAGCCATTTAAGACAAAATATAACACTCTACTGTGTATATTACGAGAGATAGCATAGTAATGTTCAAATGAATTTTACGTTGATTGTTTTGAATATATTGCAATTTTGTTTTCATGTCTGTATAGTCAAAATATGAATGCATTTATATGATTTTTTTCAAATTTTTTACATGCTTCAGTTCAAAGATGTTGTCATCGAAAGTCAAGCAAGGACAGAGTGACGCGAAAAAAGCACGGTTTTCATCTTTTCGCCAATGATATTTTCCAAACCCATTTTTGTAGATAAAAAAATGGGGACTTGTCTTAAGCGCAATAAAGTACGCTTTATCATGGTATAAGCTGTATTTTTATGCAATTTTTTTCTTACGAGTAAATTACAAAAATGTGCAGCTATTTTGGAGGGGCCTTCCTATCGTGAACGGATAGTAAGTATGTCTTTCCGAAGTTTCTTTTTCTAGGTTGCTTCACAAATTGAGATTTGGCTATTTTCAACGAATAGGCTAAATTTTTTTCATAGAATTAACCAAGAATATATTTTCGATTAATTTTTTCTATGTTGCTATGAAAAGTCTTTCTGATGCCTCTTTTCTATGTTGCTTTGTAAATTTGCAAGAATTAATAGTGATTTAAACCATTTTCATTACAAAATTTAGAATTTGGGTATGTTTTAACAAATAGGCGACCTTTTTTTACAGAATTAACTAAGAATATGATTATGATGACTTTTTTTACATGATGCTTTGCCAATTTCCAAGAATTATTAATTATTTTAACAATATTCATAAACATTTGTGACCGTCCGCGAAGAAAGGGACCTAATGCGGAAAAAATCCATTTTCATTTTCTTACACCAATCGATACTTTCTGAGTTACTCTTTCATTTTCAATAATCAGAAATATTTTAAGTTAATTACTTTTCTTGTTATTAAGCTACAAACATGGGCATGATAAGCGTACGCAGAGACCGAACACGAGGCCTAAGAAAGTCAGCCCCACCACTTACCACTACAGCTGTACGCGACGTGTCCGTGAGATCCACTGGCTCGTGCCTAAAAGTATGGGGACGGCGACTGACACTTGTGGCCGCTAGGGTCGCTAGTGCGCGTGGAGATACACAAGATGACGGTTCCAACGGTGGTAACGTCTGCTATTCGAATTATATCAGTGTTTCCTAACGCAGCGTTGAGGTGTTAGCCCTGCTAAAAATTCCGGACAATTTCGGACAAATTTCCGAATCCGGAATTTGTCCGAAATTCGTCGGTTCGAATGAGCACGGAAATTAATCCGAATATCATCCGGTAGAATCCGAAAGTTGTACGGCCTGATGAATTCGATCAGTCCGGGTTAGATCCGGTTGAGCCCGTATTTTGCACGGTCTGACGGATGCTATCAATCCGGATTGTGTCCGGGACGTCAACCGGATTCTATCCCGGTGTATTTAAAAATTTTCCGGATAAAGTAGAACGAAAAAAATAATAAATCTGTATATTGTCCGGTAGAATCCGAAAGTTGTACGGTCTGACAGATTCGATCAATCCGGATTGTATCCGATCATGTCCGTTCACTATGCGGTCTGACGGACCGCCTAAATGTTATATAACAAGGTTATATAAGCAGTTTACACACGATAAATGCATTCTTCATTTATTTGACGCACACAAACCTATTTCTATAGCTTAACTTAACACTACTACATATATAACGCACTTCACTAACGCAGAATATCGCACGCTGAGTATATCGGTCGAAACGGTCCTTATATACTAACCAAGAAAATGTTTAGCGCTTGTGAGAAACGAACGATAAATCCGGATTGTGTCCGTGTTTTGTATGGTTTGTCGGATGTGATGAATCCGGATTGTGTCCGGTCATGTCCGTGTTTTGTACGGTTTGTCGGATGTGATGAATCCGGATTGCGTCCGGTCATGTCCGTGGTTTGTACGGTTTGTCGGATGTGATGAATCCGGATTGTGTCCGGTCATGACCGTGTATTATATGGTCTGGCCGATGCGATTAGTCCGATTTTTGCCCGGTCGTGTTCGGCCACGTCCATGTTTTGTACGGTCTGGCGGATGCTATTAATCTGGTTAAGTCCGAAATTGTACGATTTTTAGAAATGCGATTAATCCGGATCTCATCCGGTTAAATCCGAAATTTGTCCTTTCTGACGAATGCGAATAATTTAGATCTTATCCGTCTTTGCCCGATATTTGTCTAGTTCTAGTTATTCGAACGCAATACACCCTAATCTTATCCGGTATAGCAAACTGAACTAAAAAAATGAAATTCGATACACTTATAGAGTATTTAATTATAAATGAGCGAAAACAGGATGTTAAAAAGTTGTACGAGAAGTCATTTTTGATTAAATTTTTAATGCACTTTGAGGAAAAAAATTAGAACACTTTTGAACGAAGTATGTTGTAACATTATCAATCTATCTAACCGGGGTCGATTTTGAGTTTATCAATATGCTCAATTCAATTATAACTGCAGTTGGCTGATTTTAGTTAGTGATCTTAATTTTACTGAAAATTATACTAATTTTTAGTAATAGTAGTAATGTTGCATTTTAAACTTATCTCAATGATATTAATTTTCATAGTGACATTCGTTCAATTTGCGTTTACTTTTTCCTGTCCAGTAATTTGCAACCAACGATATAAGTTTATTTCAATACTGATAGGATATTAAAACTAGCCCTAACCATTTTATAACTAAACTTGATGATTAAATTAACAAAAATTGAGTAAGATTGATTCTTACGATAAAAATTCCCACTAAAATTTAAATCGTTAATTGACGATAAAAGTGACGGATTGTAGATTCACTCAAGGGAGAGATGATTGCGTATTTTCGTGATTTGAATTCAATTTTAGAATGAATGATTTTATTATGAATTGGATTCTCCTTTCTTCCCTTCTTTTTGGATAGAATCGGACTGTTTCCGGAGTCGATGTTTTGGACCGGACGAATATCAGATTTGAGCGGACGATTTTCCGTTTTCACTTTAATTTCACCGAATGACTACTAAAACCTGCGGATTAATTTCGGATAGAATCGGACTATTTCCGGAGTTGATGTTTTAGACCGGACAGATTTCCGATTTAATCAGACGATTTTCCGTTTTCACTTTAATTTCACCGAATGACAACTTGAACCTGCGGATTAATTTCGGATAGAATCGGACTGTTTCCGGCGTACATGTTTTTGACCGCAAGAATTTCGGATTAAAGCAGATGATTTTCCGTTCTCACTTTAATTTCCCCGAATGACAACTAAAACCTACTGATTAATTTTGGATAGAATCGGACTATTTCCGGAGTCAATGTTTTAGACTGGACAGATTTCGGATTTAATCAGACGATTTTCCGTTCTCACTTTAATTTCAGCGAATGAGAACTTGAACCTGCGGATTAATTTCGGATAGAATCGGACTGCTTCCGGAGTACATGTTTTTGACCGGAAGAATTTCGGATTAAAGCAGATGATTTTCCGTTCTCACTTTAATTTCACCGAATGACAACTAAAACCTGCTGATTAATTTCGGATAGAATCGGAATATTTCCGGAGACGATATTGTTGACCGGAAGGATTTCGTATTTAAGCGGACGATTTTCCGGTTTTACTTTAACAAACATAATTTCAGGTACTGAGTTCCGGACTAATTTCGGATCAAGTCGGACTCTTTCGAGAGTGAAAGTTATGTTCGAATAAATTTCGGATTAGACCGGACTATTTTTCATTTTTAGTTCAACGAAAATAATTTCAGGTTTTGAATTCCGGACTAATTTCTGATCAAATCGGACTCTTTCCGGAGTCGAAATTTTTGGTCCGGACAGACTCCGGACATAATCAGATAAATTTCTGACTGTTTTCGTACAGTTTTCGGATTAGATCGGACATATTTCGGAAAAAAATCGTGAATCGGATTGATTTCGGATAAATTCGGACCAATTTCGGAATCCGAAATTTTTAGCAGGGAGCTTAAAGCACTATTTTCGAAATGCCAGGTGTGCATGCGGCAATTGGGTGTAAAAATAAAGAAGCAAATCGCTTTCCAAATAACAAGAAACTGAGGAAACTGTAGATAATGCCTGGCGCCTGCGTACAAGGTATATCTCCACTCACGGTGCTGCCCTCTAAGCTGAGCTTGACAAATCGCCGTCCCCATAGTGGTAAGTGAAGGGGGTTCATTTCGTGGACGTATTCCCACTACTCAAATGTTGACTTGTGGACTCTTCTACGATCGTCCGTCCTGTAAAATTCAGCTTCGACGCATTGGGTCCCTTTCGTCGCGGACGGTCACATATTCAGAGTTTGTCTGTTTTTCAATAAGGAATAGGCATAATTTGTTGCCAACGGCCATACCACGCTGAAAAACCCAGTTCTCGTCAGATCACTGAAGTTAAGCAGCGTTGGACGCGGTTAGTACTTGGATGGGTGACCATTCAAGAATACTGAGTGCTGTTGGCACATCGTGGGTGTGGTGAGCCCACACTTGTAGTTATTTATAACTACAAGAACACTATCCACCTAGAAACACTACCCGAATCGGGTAGTGTCACGCCTACCCTGAAAGGGAAATGGCTTAATGGTATGGTATACTGTTTACGGAGTAAACTAACAATGTCTTTCCGATGACTTTTTCTGTGATACTTTGCAAATTCTCATGTATTATTAATTATTTAAACAATTTTTAGAATAAAATTGATAGTTTAGCTGTTTTGAAACGAATAGGCTCAATTTGTTTACGAAAGCAATACAGTACGTATTTCTAATAAGAGTTTCCTTCATTACTTTGCACATTTGCAATAATTATTATTTATTTAAACAATTTTCATAAACATATTCAGAGTTTGGGTATTTTTCAAGGAATAGACACAATTTACACAACTAACAATGCCTTTCTGAAGACTCTATTCTATGTTGTTTTGTCAATTTAAAAAAATTATTAATTATTTAAACAATTTACATACACAACTTTTGAGTTTGGTCATTTATCAACGAATTGGCTACATTTTTTTACAGAATTAACTAAGAATATCTTTCGGATGACTTGTTTCTATTATGCTTTTCAAATTTCCAAGATTTATTAATTATTTAAAATATTTTCATGTGCAAATTAAGAGTTTGGCAATTTTTCAAAAAATAACCCTGCCGTCAAACCTTCTGTTCGACATTAGTAAGAGCCCCGGTTAAAACCCAGGGGGCACAAACCCATGAACATCTCAAGAACGTCCTTGGGACGTTCTTAAGACGTCCAATGTCAGTACAATCAACGTCTCTAAAACGTACCCCAATGTCCTAAAGATGTCCTAAAGACATAGGACGTTCTCGGGACATCTTTCGTACTGACATTAGACGTCTTAAGAGCATCCCTAGGATGTCCAAAAGACATGTTTCAAATACGTCTCAGGGATGTTCCGAAGACGTCTCTAGGACATCCTTAATTTGTTTGCCCACTTGGGAACGCAGCGAATACACAACCCGGTCGTATACGTCGCAGATGGTCATCCATCCGAGTGCTACGCGCGCTCGAAATGGCTCGATATCTGAACTCTTTTCGAGTTGAGATCATTTACTGTGTATTTCTATGAAAATTTTGTACGCGCCGACATTTTATAGTTTTTTTTCCCCAAAGTTGCATGAAAATGTTTAGAGTGGCACAATTATTTATTCTGCATCGTGAGAGGGTATACATACGAAGCCGTGTACAAATCAAAATTATTGAAGTAAAAATTAATTTCATGGTGTTTTATTGAACTTGATTTCCAAATAAAATAATTACATGTAAATAAATAGGTCGCGCGCGGAGTGCGCGTATGAGGGTATAGTAATGTATAAAATGGGAGAATTATGGACTGTATATCTTGAAAATTAAGCTATTTCCAAAAAGTACCTTCCAAATTGCATACGTTAGAAGTATAAATCTTGAAAATGTAATAGTGTAGTTTTCTAAATTCAAGAATTTCAAACTGTTTATCTTTAAACTTATACAACTTTAAACTGTAAATGTGAAAAATTCAACATCCTCAAAATTTTACAAATTTTAAATTAGAAATTTTGTTAGCTTTACGTTTCACAGTTTAGAACCTTTTTGTTGCAAATACATTTCTTTCGGTAAATCACCAATTGATCCCTGGCGGACCGGTTGAACGCAATTAAGCGTTACGCTACAGCTTAACCATAAAGTAACCATAAAGTAATCTTAAAGTAATCTCAAATTATAATGAATAAAAGAAACAAAATAAATATCGAAATTGTTGCAATTATAATTGTACGTTAAAATTTACATTAGACGGTAATGCTATAATTGCAATAAGTTAATTTTTTAGCGTTAGAAATTAAAAAAACATATTGGCTGATCCGTCGGTCCGCCAGGGATAATAAACGCACATACGAATACATTCATTCCATAGCGAAAATTGTGTAAAAAAGAAAATTACTATTATACTTCTTTACTAAATCGCAGAAACCTATTTTAAATATCTCAATTCCAGAAACACTGAGAGCTAGAGGTGGGCATTGTGGGGCAATGCCCTACCTTAAAATACCAATGCCCTACCTTAAGTTCAACTCTAGCCACGGCCCTGCGCGTATATTACCTCACTAGTCTTCTACGTCATTTGACGTTTATTACGTCCGAATGGAAACTTTCAGTGCGCATGCGTCTATATCGAAAAATACATTTCATAACCTATTTTTCGTGTGGGTCATGGTCGCCATATTCGCTCGCGAATCTCGCGCCAAATGCCAATATTTAAAAATTCCCTGAATTTGAATAAACGTTTAAGCAGTTTGATGTTATAATTAGGGAGAACCTGCATAATTACATATAATATCATTCAATATGATCCATAACAATTATTATCGGAAGAATCAACAATTATTTACGTGCCTGTGGCTTTCTAGACCTTTTAAACTAGTATTTCTTCACATCTTATCGCAGAAGACACTTTGCGAAAGTTTTCTGTCCTCCCTTCTTCCGCTCAAAAAACAAATCCTGCCATGGGATTGCATTATGATGTTGGGTATTTCTTCCCAGCCCAGGCATAATTATTATTTTCAATAACTATAACGCATTCAACAGAATTATAAATAATTATTATATTTCAAAAGTGAGGTTATGTACTTTTCAACACTGATTTTACAAGTCGGCCATCTTGAAAACGTAACTTACAGGAGTTTTCTACGGTTTTCTACTGTTTTCGACGTATATGAGGTCAAAAACGTATTAGACGTAGAAAATACTCGAGTTACGCGTAACTGACCGAACCTGAGATCAGCAGATTGCATACATAAAGTTCATAAGAGTGAAAGGAGATAGGCTGCTCTCCATCTCTTTCACTCTTCTGGACTTTCTGTATGCAATCTGCTGATCTGCAATCATGTGTAAATCATGTGAAAGCACCCTGACCCATGGTGAGTAACTTCGGAACACAGGCGAGTACCCCTCTTGCCGCTCCTACGCCTCGCCAACCGTATGAGGTTCATGATGCAAAACTAATCTTAGGTGGCAGCACCGAGCCGAGTACTAGACCCTCTGTCAATGAGATACGAATTTCAAGAAAAGAAATTTTGTTATTAAGTATAAAGTGCCATTTATACCTTGTAAAAAAATTACGTCCCGGTTAAAATTTTAAAAATTTTACGTAACTTCTAACGATTAGTAGAGCAGATCAGCTACTTATGGTAATTACTTATATGGTTAATCGCGACGCTTGATACATAGCGGCCAGCGATAAATGATCCGCGGTCGGTAACGTCACGAGCGTATGATAAACCGAGGCACTTACCATGAGGAGATGAAATATCGGTAACAGAAAGATGTTACTTACAAATGTTACCGATATAGGATAATCTTATTTACACCATTACCATATGTACTATTAATCCTAATATGTTAAATAATAACGAAGTAACCGAATATATAGATGTAGAATATTAGCAGATACATATGTTTAAACTAATACAATAATTAATGCCATATGTAACACATCAGTTATCTAGCAATGTACAACGTAACACTAGTGAAATGAGTATGTACATATATAGTCAGACACACGGTAACCAAAAATTGTCTGACTAAACACATTACACATAATTAAGTTAGTAGTAGAATTCATATTCCTGAAAGAGCAAGAGATGCGGAAATCGACAACCGAGAGTATCAGCAGAAACGTGCCGATTTCAAAAGTTAGAAACGTGTCGATTTCAAAAGTTGAATACGTGCCGATTTCAAAAGTTCGAACGTGACTTTCGGCACGTATGCATCGCCCGTATCCCTAGCATGGAGAACCCATCATATATAAACCACAGCGACATCCCTGTCAATTGTCTTACGTTCTCGGCAGTCATACTGTTCACTTCGGTCTACGATTAACGCATCGCTTTGACAAAGTTACGGCTTCTATCTCATGGTGACCGAAGAAACACTCTGAATAAGTCGCGTGCTTTCAAGTTCAATTCAAAATAGTTAACGTGTTCCAGTCTTGAACTAAGTCCCTTCGGCTGAGACTTTCGGTCGTCGTAAAGTAAGTCTTTTACGGATAAAGTCTGCGGTATTAAACGTTCGCGAAAAGAACTCAAGTGTGGATTGGGTGACTGTTATAGAACCCTGTATCGCACTACCACTATTGAAAAGTGTTCCTACACCTTTTCACTATTGAATTACTTCCGAGTTTATTCAATTTATCATCCAGTAAAACTCCGTCGGTGTTTTACAATAAACACGGAGATCCAACCGACAAAACAACTCACTCTCTTGCCCTTTCAAGCATCGAAAGGTATATGTAAGTTTATTTCATGTAACTTTTAACTCTGTTCTTACTCCTTATAATAAAACAATTATTCAAGCAACCATCTCTTACACATTTTGAACACTGTACTCTGACATAGTACGCGTAGGGCTGATAAGTGACACACAAACCCACAAACAAATAATTGGTCAGGGCTTACCAGCCTGACATAATCAGCACACTGGTCTCTCTCTTTTCCTATTTTCCATACTACCCTCGCCTATTGCTCGGGACGTGACAGCTGATTTGGTGGCAGCGGTGGGATTGCCACTTCCGTTTAAATTCAGTGTTTTTATTAACAATTTAACTTCAGTGTAGTTTTAAGATAGCTATTTCATCGGCACTCGAGAGTATAAGTCCTTCTTATATACGTTGCTCGGTCACCTTCGGGGCAAGGCAAAGTTCGAAGTGCATGATAGGCGTTGGTATACTTCGCGTGCTCGCAAGCTCTGCCATCGTTAATAGTCCTACGTAATACCCTGAATTAAACTTGTATGTACTCCTTGTAGCAGGATTGTACAAGTGAAGGGTTTAAATCAACGCCATCGAAGATCATTATTCAAACGTCGCGTTTTAGATCGTTCCGCGAACTAACATAATTTTAAAACGAATTTTAGATTGAAAAATTGAACAATTTCCAAAGCTTAACTAAACCACAACCATGTGGAAATCCCAACTAAAAGAGGATCAAGGGGCTAGAAAATTAATTAACTTGAAAAGTCGAACCTTTTTGACATTAAAAACCATCCAAATAATTTTAAAATATAACTCTTATAATTTTGAAGTATCTAGGAGCCTGTACTTGACCATAAACTGGTCAAACATTTAATTAGGTACAGGAGTTTCACTTAATAATTGCATATTTCACTTTTATTCAGAAATTTTAAATTCTAACAAAAACAAGTCTTAATCCATTGTGAGTATTCTTCTTTTACGGATTGATCACCCGTAGATGGAATTCTTACAATAGATTTACTCATCACAAACTTTTCAAAATTTAACAAACGTTTAAGATTATAACTTGTGTTCACAGTACAACTATAATTAGCGACAGCATATTACCTCTTGTCATTTTGCGTGTTTAGCTAAAAGCTTTTCAGGCCATACGATTTATTGAATTACTATGATAATAATTTTATATATTCAGTGGTGGCCCGAATTATCGTTGCAGAACTCTTCAGAAAACACGGATTCTTTTATTCGTTCTTTCGAAGTTTAATTGTTTAACCTTTACTTGGCTTTTTCCACTGTACAATGGATGCAACTCCTATTTAGTGATCAACGCGCATATATGCGGTCGGACAATTCACTTACTTTGCAACGAACATTATTTCATCTGATAGATACAAATATCATTTCATTTCTGAAACAAAAGGAAAGTTTCTAATCAGATTATCAATTTTACTTATTACCGAGTTAAAAATTGTATGAGGGATATTTAATCCACTCGTAGACAGAGTTACATTTTATAAAAAGAGTTTTTTTTAATCACTCATTCAAAGAACCTTTAACCCTGGCTAAATTCTAAAGGCGAATGTCTGATTATCTATCACAGCTTATAAATAAACAAAGGTCCAAAACGATAATTTCAGTTCACACAAATTACTTTAAAATTAACATAGCTGATTTGGTGTACGGCCCATCTTTGAACAATAATTTGTTTCAGTTGAATAAGTTATCACCCTTTATTGAAATTAACCATTCGAAAATTCTAATTAGTCACAAAAATTCATTATCAACAATCGGCACCGTTCAAATTCCAATATTAAATGAAATTGTTGAATTTAACGTCATAACCTCGGAAATTCCAACTGAGATCTCCGGTGTAGTTGATAGATCATTTCTAGAACAAGTAAATTCATCTATTCCTGAGTTTCTTCGATAAATAAAAGAAATTCGGCCGCAATGTAAATTCTCTAGTTTACCATGTGCTTTTAACTAGACACGATTCAGGTCATACATATAATTAAATTGTTGTCATTGTCCATTCTGTGATAGCTCAAGTTGTCATTGCAGAGCCAAACACAGCGCATAGACACTGAATTTTTCAAGTTTTTAATTTATACAGACGATAGTCCTCTACCCGTCGCGGAGTGAAGAGTACTCGTCTAGCATTTACTGTACCTAACCACCGGACGGCGGATGCAGTCCCTTGCTAGTGATAGGTACGCGTGTACGATCAGACCTTCCGCTTAGGTTACAGCGAAGCTTTTAACTGCTCGTGATCAATAAGAACTTTTCCATAACAGATATCCAAACCTTTTGAAAATAGAACCCTTAGAATAGAGTCATCTCCCATAAGAGGTTCAAATTTTAACAATTATTAAAAGCGAATACCTGTCTAACCATCCAAAACAATAAACAAATAAACTTCCAAATACTAAAAATTATTACTGATTGAAATTACTCATTTAAAACAATTAATTTTTAATTTCTCCTGTAATATACTCTCATTTCGGAACAAAATAATGCAAATTGCCTAACGATCCCAATCAAACTCAATTTACTCATGATATTAATCGTACCCTCAATGAAGCCATGATGACATCCATGGCAGAGTGTTTCGCCGTACAACAAAGGGTTATAAACATACCTACTTATGATGGAAAAACCATGCCCGTTAGAGACTTCATTCAGGACATAATAAATGGAGAATCTTATGTACCAGCTAATTGCGAAACACAGTATCTTAAAGCGGCTTTAGCTCGGTTAAAGGGGGCAGCCAGAGATAGGATTCACGGAAGAAATTTTACAAATCTTAATGATTTAATTAAACACCTGAAACAGCGATTTGCACCCCGTAAAACGTACTCATGGTATTTACATGCGATTTCGACAATTAGAATGAATCGAGAGGAAAATGTTAGTGAATTTTTCGATAGAGTCATTCTTCTTCAATCAGGAGCTCGAGCGGCGCTTGAAAATAAATATGCGAATGTTAAACAACTTCTAGCCCCGTTAAATGATTGTGCCCTCGAAGCTTTCAAACGTGGTCTACCAAACAATATATCAAACTTAGTAGAAGCACGTAACCCTCTGAGTTTAAACGCAGCTATAAAATTCGCGCTCGAGTACGAAGCAAGACAGCAGTTAAATTCTCAATATCCTACAAACTCCTATCAGGAATCAAGATATACTCACCCCAGTTATTTTGATTCAGATCATCATAATCCTAGTGCTCATATTCGTTTTGCAACAACTGCACACCCCTATGAAGCTTCTCATCCAAAACCAAACACAATTTCAGACACGCAAGAATTTTACAATTATCCGTATAATCATATTCCTCCATACGAGTATCCTTATGCAATTAACCCTTATTTTCCAACTGCTCCTTTGCAAACAACAGGACATCCTGATCCATATTATTCACAGGATAGCATTATTCAACCCCCTTTTTCAAACGATACAGATCATTTAAACTAATATCCCGCTCGCCGTACGGACGCAACGACGAGCATGCAGAACTAGAAGCGTCATACAAGGGTACAAATCATGAGAACAAACGTACAAATTTAGATTCAAAATTTAATTTAGAATCTCCAGCAGTAGAATTTTCATCCCCCAGGTTCAATAAAACTAAAGTTTCCTTTTTAATCGATACAGGAGCCGATATTAATCAAATAAAGCTAGACTCTTTAAGCGAGGAATTACTAGTAAACGAAGCCGATTCTATAGAAATAATCGGAGTAACGCAAAATATAATTTCTACCTTAGGTACCGTAAAATTGAACTTAGGAGATTCCGAGGTAAAATTTCACGTAGTCTCGATAGATTTTCCTCCGAGTTTTTTTTCCGAGTTTATTCAATTTATCATCCGGTAAAACTCTGTCGGTGTTTTACAATAAACACGGAGATCCAACCGACAAAACAACTCACTCTCTTGCCCTTTCAAGCATCGAAAGGTATATGTAAGTTTATTTAATGTAACTTTTAACTCTGTTCATACTCCTTATAATAAAACAATTATTCAAGCAACCATCTCTTACACATTTTGAACATTGTACTCTGACACAGTCCGCGTAGGGCTGATAAGTGACACACAAACCCACAAACAAATAATTGGTCAGGTCTTACCAGCCTGACATAATCAGCACACTGGTCTCTCTTTTTTCCTATTTTCCATACTACCCTCGCCTATTGCTCGGGACGTGACAGTAAACATGACAAAATATATTTTTCAAACTTTTTTATCAACATTTATCATATAGCATTCGTAAAAGGTTGATAAATCCTTTTCTGACTGTCACATGCAAAGTGAGGTTAGGTTTACTATAGTTCACCATATATCCCATTGTATGTATAATTTCCACTAAAAGTATAAAATACCTTCCTATATAAGCACTAAACATATATTTAAAGATTATTTACCCTCATATATTTAATTATAAGCAACCGTACACATATTTTTTTCGTGCCAGGCACCCGTTTTCGCGCACCGTGTGCAAGTCTGAGTGCAGCGTCCAGCTCGAAATTAGTTGTCTGCTCTAATCTGCTCATTTTGTATAGGTTACAGTGAGAAAAAATTGTTTATAATGGTATAAAAAAACTATGGAACAAAATTCATTTTTTTTATTTGCAATGATTAGCTATTTTAAATCCATAGATTTTGTATTAAATATTACATACCCAGATAGCAAACGTGCGGGGCACGTTACTCGCACGGCATGCGGGGCACGCGGTGCGTGCTGAGTGCGAGGCATATGGGTCGCACTTTGTGAGGGGCACGTACGTGCGAGGCATATGCGACGCACTTTGTGATAGGCACGATGTGCGGCGCATGTGTGTCGCACTTTGTGAGGGTCATTATATACATGATATATAAGTAATAAGCACATTTTTTTATAAAAGTAGTATAGTAAACTATTATTATTGTAATACAATTTTTGAAAATATTGATAATTATTATAATTGAAGATTGAATTAATTGATATTGTAAACATTGTTTATTTACAAAAATTAAAACATTTCCGATTTTATAATAAGAAGAAATAAGGAAATTATAGTAAGAATGATTGAATGCATGGTTGTATAGTTACAACGTAAAATATGCATTTTATTTATTTTAAAACTATAATTTCCAACTTTAATCGACTATACAAATAATTTCAATTTGCCTTTTGTCAATTTGAATTTGAAATTAAGTAAATAAAAAAATGAAATTTTTGGTATAATTTCTGACTTACATATTTATTTATGTTTATAACTTCCATTTGCGCTTTTAATTTCAAGTTTAACATTAAATTGAGTTTAAAATGTAATTTAAAATCAATGTTTAAAAAATTTGTTCAGAAATTTAAAAAATGCATCTTTAATTTTCAATCGTATTGTATTTATTATTTATTATTTTTAAGAAGAAATAAGAGAAGCTATATTTGAAAACTGCGCGCATTAGCTGAATAATATACGGCGCAGATCCCGTCGCGTCGGTCGAATGGTAATCGCCAAAAGCGCCGTAACCGCTGTTGTCGACTTCCATTGTCGGTTTCACACGGGTTCGTTTTGCGAGTTTTTAGCGAGAAAACGTGTCGGTTCTCGATCGCAAATTTTATTATCGCAAAAGGATTTTTATGTGTAGTGACTCTGCGGCCCCCCGTTCCTTTCGATTTGTGTCGAATCGTGCGCGTGTTTATTTATATTTTGTTTCATTCTCCTTTTCGGCGTTGCCGGTTTTTCTACATGTGTAAGCCAGTTTCGATAATATAATAATCAGTGGCGTACGTGTCAGGATTTACACATTTTGACAAGTACGGTTAATTTCTGTTCAATCTTGTTTTTATTTTTTTTATTATTCAAACAACAAATATTAGCATGTTTGTGTCCAAAATAATAAATATCCTTCGCTGAAACTTTAATAAGAGACGTAAAAACGGTTATAAACAGTTTATCTTTGGTTAAAATAATTAAAAAAAGGTAATTTTTGTTTTAGTTCATCATTTTTTTATTATTTAAACGAAAAATATACTTTTTACCTACGTCTTTATGTTTTCTGTCAGTTTTATGTGCCTGTATCTTGTAGTTGCAGCGAAAAATATTTATTATTGTTGATACAAACATGCGGAAACTGAATTGCTAATGCGCAACTAAAATGTATAAATATTCCTTCCACTCATAATAAAAAATACGTTCATGATAAATTACCTGCTCTTTATTTAGAAATATCATTGTAAATATTTTCTGTACCCTCTAAAAATTCCAAAAGTGTGCACACACCATACCCGCACCGGCACGCATGACGTGCGACCCTCACGACGTGCGACACATCTGTCACGCATATGAGGACGCAGCTGTGTCATCCCCTGCGCGCACGTCGTGCGAGAAAATCCGCACGTGGTGCGACGCACGTGCGTCGCACCGTGCGCGCACTTTGCTATCTGGGTATTCATTTGGGCTTATCATTGCAATACGCACTTTAAACTTTTGAAGAAAAATTACTGTTTAATAATTAATTAAACAATTTTTATAAACAAAACCACACTTCAACCATTCTTCCATGAATAGCCCAGATAACAATTGTGTACGCACGATGCGCGCATTATCCCGCACGTCGTGCACGCATATGATCACACAGCTGCGTCATCAATTTATCCACACATGGGTCGCACGTCGTGCAGTCACAACGCGTGCGGGCAGATTGCACGCACGAACTGCAGGTCTAATGGGACGGTTAATAAATAATTAACTTCCTTATTTTTAAATTTAAAATAACAAGTGGAAAATGGATTTTATATAGTTTATTATTTGATTAAAGTCGTGGATCTACATATAACTCGCACTTATCGCAAATCTTTGGTAAAGTTAAACGCAATTCGTAAAAGAATATTATAATAAAGTTTGCTTAGATCTCAAACTTTGGCAAAATTATTAGAAAAGCTTAAGGTTATATTATCACCCAAAAATACTGTTGTTAATTTAAATCACAAGAACATCGCAGTAGTAACACTTAGGACATAAAACTTAAAACTTTTTTAAATGTCAAATTTGTATACAGTTATTTTTAAAATTTCGCAGCTGTAACATTGAAGATTTATTTTTACAGGATATTAAATTCAAGTTAATATTACGTCACTCTTTTAGAAGATAACACTTTACAAACTGTTAAGGGGTTAGGGCCAGTCAGGATTCTCAAAAAATCGATTTTGTTTAATTGCATTTTCTGAAAGTACAACATTTCAAAAATGTTGTGTTAAAACTTTATCGAAATCGGAGCATAACTTACGAAGATACACGACTTTAACCAAAGGTGCCTCGCGCGGTCTGTTGCTTTACCCAGCTTAACTTCGAACGCTGAGCTGTGCACACGTCGCGTTGGTTGCTTTGTATCGGAAAGTGGTTGTTGCCAGTAGTAGTGCACTGCGTTCCTTCAGAGGCGAAGTCACAACCGTCTCTCGCCCTGCCCCCTCAGAAACTGCGTGGTCCAGCAGTTCTAGGAATTACAAAACCGAACGGGCCTCTATAGGACTTGGGGTGCATACTAAAAGGCGCTTTTGTCGAAACCACGTTTTTGAAGTCGGTGCGCATGATATCTCCAGAATGGCTCAACCGATCATTACCAAATTATAACCAGTTATTTTTAACATAATTTTGAAGTACTTGAACGATCGGTATTTCAATTTATACGTTCATTTTTTTATACCATACTCAAAATTTTGAACGCGTTTTTCTTGAAACAACGTTTTTTAAATCGGTGCGCATGATATCTCCAGAATGGATCAACCGATCATTACCAAATTTTAATCAGTTATTTTTAACATAATTTTGAAGTACTTAAACGATCTATATTCCACTATTTTTCGTTTCGGATGATCCAGTCATGAGTTACGATGCGCACCGCAAAACACCTTTTTTTTGGACCTCTGGCAGATTAACTATAACTTGTTTTTTTATCGATATTTTATTAATACTGCGTGACTGCATGCGTCTCAGTGTAATGCGATGCATTCTGCTCGCACTCTGGTGCCCATCACTTGAACGAGACTCGTGTTGGCAAAATTAATGCATTTTCGCACACACGACATGCCTCGCATGACGTGCGGGTTACATGCGTCGCACAATTGTTATCTGGGAGGCTTCATTTGTTTTGGTTGAATCAACTTGAAATGTTTTGCCAAACTCCTAGCTGTCATATGTTCATTATTGCAGACACTTTTAATTATATAAACAATTTTCATAAACAAATTGTTTATATAATCAATAAGTATTGTCATTATGAAAAACATGGCAGCCAGGAGTTTGTTTTTCTTATAGACTTCCGTCTCTCTGATTCAATGCACAGAGGTACTTATAAGAAAGAAAAGAAACTGTGAACTTGTAAAGTTAATTGTTTTAACAAATAATCGGCACGAGGGGATATTCGTCTTCAAAGTATATTTCGGCTCTGGAATTGTTTGCTTTAATCGTTAGGATGATACATGGCCATTAAAATTCAAGACTGAATGTTTTAAATTAAGTCTGTAAATAAATTATATAAACAAATGTACATCACAGACATTTATGTATAACCAGAAACAAATAGTTTTTTCTTCCAGTCTCATTATAATTATATTAGCAATGATGTTTTCTGAAAAAAATTTAACACTTATCAATATTTGATGGGTAGAAATGCAGAAGGAGTCAAGCGCCATTTTTCACTTTTTTCAGGAGAGACTAGAAACATGTGTTAAATTCAGCAGGACCATTTAAGAAAAAAATAAGAAATTTCTTTCGAGATACTTTCATGCCCTATCGAACTAAAAAAAGGTTGCTTACAAAAAGCTATCCGGTTTCGAGAAAATTAATGAAACAGGTCACGTTTCGAGGTTAGATTTCGGGTCCGTATCGACTATTAACATCTTTCAACATTAATTGTGGAGTCAATTTGCAGTTTAAGAAAAAACTAAAATTTTGAATTCTAGCTATTGAATGGACGAATTGTATGTATATGTATGCATACCATTAAGCCATTTCCCTTTCAGGGTAGGCGTGACACTACCCGCTTCGGGTAGTGTTTCTAGGTGGATAGTTTTCTTGTAGTTATAAATAACTACAAGTTTGGGCTCACCACACCCATAATATGCCAACAGCACACAGCATTCTCGAATGGTCACCCATCCAAGTACTAACCGCGTCCAACGCTGTTTAACTTCAGTGATCTGACGAGAACTGGTTTTCTTCAGCGTGGCATGGCCACGCTGAAATTTCCAGAAACGCTTGATTTCCAAAAAGTTTGTTTAAAAAAAATCACGCAGTTTCGAGAAATTTGAAAATCCAATTATGACTTCGAAATAGCGTAAAACTGACATTTCAACTTCAAATGACGATAGCAGCAATAATTTTGCATATTTCCAAAAAATGAGAAATTGGGTTTTAGCTTATTTAGTACTGAATGGAAGGACCCAATAGTAATTAAAAATAATTAACCAGTGTCGAGAAAAATGAAATTGAATTTTTTACTGTGAGGTTAGAAAAGCTTCTCGGACAACTTTAAACGGCAATAATCACTGCGATTATTATTATTTTCCTTATATTGGGTTTCTTCTTGTAACATTATGTCCGTTGAAATTAGAAGTAAGCAATTTATTATTTTATCCTATCGTAGATTGTACTATATCAATATTTTCAGAATGTGATTAATTCATGATATTCAAGGAAAATTTTTGTTGAAGTTTTTTTTATAAAATCGTAGAAAAAATATTATAAAACGGGGTAACCATCATCAGCATATGGATCGTTATGCATATTTCAATGCCCCTGAATTTTTTCTATATATTGTTGCTGCGCCCAAGGAGGCATAAAAGGCAAAATTTCCACCAAGTGGCATTGTTTTTAATTTAAAAAAACCACAAACTTTTACTGTAAACACAAAAACACAAGCCAAACACACGCGTCCTTTCGTCTGCTACGATCGTGATTTCTCAATACTGAGCAGGCGCGATGATCGATCTGGATCAAGTACACATTGGCGCTTGACCCCTCCAGCTGTTCTTTTTTTAGTGGGAATTATGAAAAATGATGCCCCAAAAAAATCCTTTGGCAGGCATGTGTATTAGAATTTATTTGATTTTTTGAGCTAATAAACCCGATTTCGAAAATTTCGCGCTTGACTCCTTCTCCATTTCTACCCTTCATTTGTTTATTTTATAAAAAGATGCAAATTTTAGGCGTTTTTAAGCAGAAAGAAATCGTTTTTTCTACTGACCTTGCCTCCAATAACTTGTAATAATCTTCAAGCGCAAGCACATAAATTAGCGCATCATTTTCATTTTTTTTCGTCTTAGAATCATATGATATTCATTTCCGATTTTTAGAGTTCATAAAGCTTAGAATAGTGATAATAGGAAGAAGATTTCGTATTATTATTCATTCTTGAAACCTCATAATGAAATATTTTACAATTAGACCAAAAACTATCCTTTATAGGAGTTAAATTTTTTTTTTTTAATTTCCACTTTTTTATATTGTCCCAAACCATTTAAGTACCAAAATTTCCAAACAATTGCGCGTAAAAATTTGAAAATGTACAATTTGATATTTCAACGCCCATAAAGGGCAATTTTTCACGCTTAAGGGTAGTATTTTTTTCGTCATTTAATTATCATAATAAATGTTAAGATTCATAACAGATCAGGAAGAAATAAAATCATATTTCGATAATTTTGGCAGAGTTACTTATTATGTTTTATTTGAATTTGATCTAAAAAGCCTAATTTTGATTCATCTTTCATACTTTGAAGGTTACATTCGACCTATAGACATTTCAGAAATAATAATTAAACTAACACCAAGATACGAAGATGAAAAAATGTGTCTGTACTTTTGATTTTCAAATTTGCATGTTTATAACCTCTCTCAAGTCAAGCGCGTCAAGCAAGTAAAGCGACATGAGCAGAAAAGTAATTTAGAGCTGGAAGCCGCGCATGCACACAGGTACTTGGACTTGGGCTAAAGAGTAGGGGGTGAAGGTGTATAAAAATCGGCTCGTGTATACCACCATGAGTGGATCATAGTAACCCAGCGCCTTGCTCCTATCCCCACCCCCCCCCCCCCACCACGAAAGGACTTATAGAACCATATAGAAAAAAAGTCTATGTGGAAAAAGTCCGTTATTGTCACGAAAAACTGCTACCAGATGCGTATAGAACCTGCATTTCTACATGGATCTATATGGAATTACCTACAGCCGCCGAGGGTATTTCTATGTGTTTCTGGTGTATTTACACTTAGTTTTGGAGAATGCCTATTTGTCCCTTATAGACCCCTGGGTCTATATGGATCTATACGGCATTACCATTAGTAGCTGAGGTAGTTTCTATGGGTTTCTGGTGGTATTTTCACTCGATTTGAGGAAATGCCTTATTGTTCCTCATAGACCCTATGGTCTATATGGATCTATACGGAATTACCATAGGTAGCTGAGCTGGTTTCTATGGGTTCCTAGTGGTATTTTCAATTAGTTTTGGAGAGTGCCTCATTGGCCCTTATAGACCCCTGGGTCTATATGGATCTATACGGAATTACTAACAGCCACTGAACTGGTTTCTATGAGTTTCTGGTGGTATTTTTACTTGATTTGAGGGAATGCCTTATTGGTCCCCATAGACCCTAGGGTCTATATGGGTCTATACGAAATAAACATTAGTAGCTGTGGTGGTTTCTATGGGTTTCTGGTGGTATTTTCAATTTGTTTTGGGGAGTGCCTCATTGGCCCTTATAGACCCCTGGGTTTATATGGATCTATACAGAATTACTAACAGCCGCTGAGCTGGTTTCTATGAGTTTCTGGTGGTATTTTTACTTGATTTGAGGGAATGCCTTATTGGTCCTCATAGACCCTAGGGCCTATATGGATCTATATGGAATTACCATAATTAGCTGAGCTGGTTTCTATGGGTTTCTGATGGTATTTTCACTCGATTTGAGGAAATGCCTTATTGGTTTATTATGGACCCCTGGGTCTATATGGATCAATATGGAATTAACATTAGTAGCTGAGGTGCTTTCTATGGGTTTCTGGTGGTATTTTCACTTAGTTATGGAGAGTGCCTCATTGAGCCTTCTAGATCCCCGGGCCAATATGGATCTATATGCTATTACGACCCTCACTGGGCTGGTTTCTACGGGTTTTTGTTGGTATTTTCACTTAGTTTTGGGGAATGCCACAGTGGCCCTCATGGACCCTCCGATCTATATGGATCTATATGGAATAGGTAGAATCCATATAGATCCGCATAGAGGTCGGGACATAGCGCAATGTTTGAAAAATCCTGTTCGAAAAATACATATAGAACCTAGTAGAATTTCTGTTTGGAATTCCATATAGATTACGTATTGGTAACATCCATATAGATCAGTATAAAGTTTATAAGGACCTGGTCCTTCTGTACTGGACTTAACGCACCAAACAGTCTCAGACACTTTC
>CAKNYM010042293.1:83569-139706 GCA_932195095.1 Andricus curvator | reverse complement strand
CAGAGAAGCCAAAAAAAATGTTTTTCATCACTATAAACGACAGGGGGAATGGGGAAATAATTTTTTTTACATCAAATTGAGGCTGATACTGTATATTAAATTCAATTTGAAGCGTTTTAAAATCCTAACATTTCTAGTACAAATATTGCAATTTCTGCAAAATAGATGAATTTTTAAACAAATAGTTTCATTTTCAACCAAAAAGAATAATTTTCTAACACCAAAAATCAAATTTTCAGCAAGATACATGAATTTTCAACTGAAAAATATTATTTTGAAACAAAAAATGGAACAGTTGAATTTACAGTCGAAAAAATCAATTTTCAACCCGAAAAGAACAAATTTTGAGCAAAAAAGTAAAAAAAAAGTCAAACACAAAACAGATTAATTTAAATCAAACAGTTGCATTTTTAACCAGAAAAGATGAAATTTCTACCAAAAGAGATGAATTATCAAAGAAAAATACGATTATTCAACTAAGAATGGTCAATTTTCTACCAAAACTAAAATTGTTACATTTTCAGTGAAAAAAGTTAATTTTCCAACTGAAACAAATACAAATTTTCAATTAAATAGTTGAATTTTCAGCCAAAGAGATATATGTTCAACAATAAAAGTTGATTTTTTTCAAAGTAGTTCAACCTTTCACGAACTAGTTAAATATTCAACCAAAAACATGAATTGTCAACGAAAAATGATTAATCTTTAACCCAAAAAAAATTGAATTTTTAACAAAGTAGTTCAACCTTAAATCAAGTAGTTGAATTTTCAACTAAAAAAAGATAAATTTTTAACCGAAAACGAAAGAGTTACATTTTCTAGCGAAAAAATTAGTATTCAACCAAAAAATTGAAACAATTGAATTTTTAACTCTAAAAGAAAAATGTTTGCCAACATAGATTAATTTTCAACCTAAAAATGAATTTTCCACCAAGAAGATTAAGGTTCTACCAAAATAGGCGACATTCAAGCAAAATGAATCAATTTTAACAAAATAATTAAATTTGATCGAAAAGAGAATTTATATATAAAAAGTTTCATTCTTAACCCGAAAATATGATTTTGCAAGAAAAAAGATAATTTACAACCAAATAGTTTAATGTCCAACCAAAAAAATTTATTTGCAACGAAACATGTAATAGCTGATATTTCTACAAAAAAGCTTTTTAATTTTAAATTTAAAACCGTTGCATTCAATCAAAAAAGACAGATTTTCAACAAAATAGTTGAATGCTGAACCAAAACAGTATAATTTTCAAACAAAAAGTTGCATTTTTCAATAGAAAACGTTAAATTTTTACCAAAAGTGTTAAATTTTTAACCAAAAATTATTTTTCAATGAAGAAGTAAACAAAATTTTGACCGAATTGTTGAATTTTATACAAAATAGTTCAATTTTTCTCAGAAAAGTTCATATTTAGCCAAGTAGTTCAATCTTCTACCAAATAGTTCAATTTTTATAGAAACATTTGAAATTTCAACGAAAAAGAATGATTTTTCAACAAAATTATTGAATTTGATATAAAATTGTTCAATTTTCCACAAAAAAATTAATATTCAATAATAATACTAATGTAATAGTAGATAATATAATAGTAATATATAATAGTAGACAATTAACCAAACAGAATCATCTCAACAAAAATAGGTAGATTTTCTTGTTAGGCTATATAAAACAACAAAAATTTTGATAATTTATGGACTACAGTATAATAGTTTAAATGAATATCGAATTTTATTTTTAATACTCTACGAATGTTAGGTTAGAAAACTAACAAATTTTCTTAGAAAATAAAATTAATTTTTCACTGCATTTTTTTATGTCGGACTAAATACTTCGAAATCCGGACTACACAAAATATGTTAGTCGTACTACGCCACATTATAGGCCCTGAACGAAAGTTAGTTTAAATTTAAAAAAAAGTCGAAAGCAATGAAAAATTTAACCAGATAAACTTTTCTACAAGTTGAATGTCTAAACAGTCAAACGTAGAAATCATTCGAATTATTTAAACGTTTAACCGGTCCAGCGCAGAAAACTAGTACATTGCCATAAGCAGGGGCTAACCGGGATAAGCTGGGGAAACCAAACCACTCATAATTTCATATTTTATCATTTCATTTATCTTTTTCCTGATGGAAATCTGAAATATTTGTGTTCCTTTTCTGTGAAATAAGTGTTAAGTCGATTAGAAAAGTGCAGCAAAACTGTACTTGCTTTGTTTGGATATTTATCTCACCTACCATGTAGTATATTGTATATGATATTTGGCCATTCAGTAGAATTGCAGAATAGCGGTTTTCCCCTTTTATTGAAGGTGAACGATTTAACCTTACCCTGAGGAGAAAAAACGAACACACTTTAAATTACAATAACTAGTTAATTAACGTGAAAGGTATAAGATAACATACTTCAGACCAAATAAAAAGACCTTGATGATGTTAAGAAGATCTTTTAATCATCGACGTTTCGAGAGTGAAATGCCCTCCTCTTCAGGAAACAGGAATCCAAGTCATATAAAAGTCCTTTATTTTTTAAAAAATTGGCAGAAGCCAAAATGTCGTAGTAAAAAAAGATTTATGCTCTTACAAGATTCTCATCTCAATTCAGTTCTGTGAAGTAAATAATGAACTTGTAAATGAAGAAAAACCATTTCATATACAGAACGAAACATATACGAATGGAAAAATAAGGTTGAGAAAAAGATTAGAAATTGTGAAATCATTTACCTGAGCTTTTAATATTTTAACATTGAGGTGTTAAAAAGTAGTAAGGTCCATTATTATGTCATGTATGTATACCATTAAGCCATTTCCCTTTCAGGGTAGGCGTGACACTACCCGATTCAGGTAGTGTTTCTAGGTGGATAGTATTCTTGTAGTTATAAATAACTACAAGTGTGGGCTCACCACACCCACGATGTGCCAACAGTACTCAGTATTCTTGAATGGTCACGCATCCAAGTACTAACCGCGTCCAACGCTGCGCAACTTCAGTGATCTGACGAGAACTGGGGTTTTCAGCGTGGTATGGCCGTTGGCATCACGGACAATATTTAAAAGATTATTTAAAGAATTTTCTTTTTGAATTTGAAATGGAATAAGGAACGAACGTACTGCTCCATGGTAAGGATTAACATCAAGTGAATGCAGGTAAGAGCATAAAGTAATAGAAACATAAAAGTGCAGTAACGTAGTAAGTCAGAAATATCGGGTTCCTTAATTCTAATTAAAATTTGTAATTTTGTTTTTATAAAGTCTAAGTAACAAATTATTGGTAGAGCAGTTAGTTAGTATCAAATTAACAACTACTAAAATTGTAACAATAATAATGATATGATGACGAAACTATGCTTAAGGAAAAACACTGAATAAAGAAACTTTTAAATACTTAAACTCATGGCGAATCAGTGGGTATTTAGGTGAAAATATATTACGTCGAGATATACTAGTTCATGACACTAACATTCCTAGAATATATGGTTTACCTAAAATTCGTAAACCAAATTGTCCATTACGACCTGTTGTTTCTTTAATTAATACTCCCACGTATAAAATGGCTAAGTTATTTAATAATATTCTCAAAGAAGCTTTATTGGTACCTGAAAGTCAAGTTAAAAATTCTTCCGAGTTCAAAAACGTAATAGTTAAAAGAACAGTTCATCCTGATCATATTATGGTTTCATTGGATGTATCATCTTTATTCACTAACATTCCAATTGATTTAGTAATGAACAGTATTTTAAGTAGATGGACTTACATTCAAAATTTTACAGGTTTACCTTTGACTGAATTTGAAAAGAGAATTAAGTTTTTAATGGATCAAACAGTTTTCCAATTTAATAATATTTTTTATCGACAAGCGTATGGGACTCCTATGGGTTCTCCTATATCACCTGTTTAAGCTGACCTTGTTATGCAAGATTTAGAATCAATAGTTATGAAAAATTTAGATGTTACCATCCACACATATTTTCGATATTTCGATGACACTTTTATTATTTTACCTAATGATAAATTAGAATACTTTTTACACCAAATTAATTCTTTCCATCCGAAGCTTAAATTTACACATTAAATAGAAACTAACAATTCCATTTCCTCTTTAAATGTTAAAGTTATTAAAAACAATGATGGCACTATTATCACGGATGGGTACAGAAAAGATACTTATTCAGGCAGATATATTAACTTTTTTTCTAACCATCCTATTCAGCATAAAATAGCTGTTATTAAAAATCTCGTAGACACTTAGTTTAAATTATCACATGGATGTTTTCACAAGTCTAATATTGAATTTATAAAAAATATGTTGTCTCTTAATAATTACCCAAAAGAGTCTGTGCAAACACACATTAATGATAAAATGAAACCCCTCAAGGATTCTTTATCACAACAAATTTCACATCTAGATTATGATCTGGATTTCAAACGTATTGTTTCTATACCTTTTCATGGTAGTTTGTCTTTTGAAGTAAAAAGAATTTTGAGTGAATTCAACATAAAAACAACATTTAGGATTGATTCTAAACTTGATAAGTTCATAAAACTAGGCAAAGATTCTCTCGACATTTTTCAGCTTAGTAATGTAGTATATAAAATTGTTTGTTTAAATTATGATAAATGCTATGTAGGTGAGACCGGTGGATTACTTTCCACTAGAACTAAAGAACATAACGATAATTTTAGACACAATCCTAAGAACCATAAAATTATTGCAAAACATCGGGTTGAAACTGGTCATCAATTTGACTGGGAACATGTATTGGTTTTACACCATGAACCTAATGAGTTTAAAAGACTTTTAGCGGAAATGTTCTTTATTAAGAACGAGCGTGATAATTGTTTAAATATAAAAACTGATCTGAATAATTTTAGTCCATTATACAACGTAATACTAGATTCTTTAATTTAAGATCCAATGTTTTTCCTTAAGCATAGTTTCATCATCATTTCATTATTATTGTTACAATTTTAGTAGTTGTTAATTTGATATTAACTAACTGTTCTACCAATAATTTGTTACTTAGACTTTATAAAAACAAAATTACAAATTTTAATTAGAATTAAGGAACCTGATATTTCTGACTTACTACGTTACTGCACTTTTATGTTTCTATTACTTCATGCTCTTACCTGAATTCACTTGATGTTAATCCTTACCATGGAGCAGTACGTTCGTTCCTTCTTCCATTTCAAATTCAAAAAGAAAATTCTTTAAATAATTTTTTAAATATTGTCCGTGATGTCATAATAATGGACCTTACTACTTTTAAACACCTCAAAGTTAAAATATTAAAAGCACAGGTAAATAATTTCACAATTTCCAATCTTTTTCTCAACCTTATTTTTTCATTCGTATATGTTTCGTTATGTATATGAAATGGTTTTTCTTCATTTACAATTTCATTATTTTCTTCACCGAACTAAATTGAGATGAGAATCTTGTAAGAGCATAAATTTTTTTTTACTACGACATTTTGGCTTCTGCAAATTTTTTAAAAAATAAAGAACTTTTATATGACTTGGATTCCTGTTTCCTGAAGAGGAGGGCATTTCACTCTCGAAACTTCGATGATTAAAGGATCTTCTTAACATCATCAAGGTCTTTTTATTTGGTCTGAAGTATGTCATCTTATACCTTTCACGTTAATTAAGTATTTATTTACTCAGACGCATAACAACACATTCTAACTTTTACCATCTATTAATAAAAACTAGTTACTTGTAGCTATATTAAATGTTTTAACTTCACGATGTGCAAGAAAAGGAACCAAAGTTTATATCACGAAGGAATAGTAAGGAGTGGTATCACCCTATGTGTTTGGTGAGCAGAGGTGGGACAAGCGACGTCCAAGAATTCGTTAATGCTTGCCACGAATGAAAACTCGTATGCACGGTCGTGCACATGCGCAGAGCTGTTTTCGCAGTCACGTGTTATACCCACTCCCCTACATTATATTTTGACATCTCGATGCATATGTAGGTTATGTTCGTTTGTGTTTTTATTTTGTTGGGTGTATATAACGTTCCTGAATTAAAATCGAGAAGGAAAATGGCATCAAAAATACGAAAAGGATCTAGAAAGTGTAAGTACTACAATAACATTATTATAATCATATATGGATTACGTAAGTAAGGGATAAAGTTAATTTCAGTGAACAAAATATTGTAGGTTAATATGTGTAAAATTTTTATATTTTATGTAGGGTTGCCATCTGGGTCGGGTGAAAAACCAGGACATATACACCAGAGTCTCGATAGATGAACAATCTCGGGGGTTGCCTGAAAATAGCCTTGTTCATATAGCGCGTACAGCGAAACGTAAACAGTCAGGGCCGCCTGAACCGTTTCCATAATATTGCGCAATCTACTTGACTGAGTAGTAGTGTGCATGTGTCCCTTCAGAGGCGGAGTCGCAACCGTCTCTCGCCCTTCCCCCTGAGAAACTGTGGGGACCAGCAATTCTAGGAATTCATATAACGCGTGCGATCGCGCGTTCAAATAGTGAGACTCTAGTGTATATACTATATATACTATACACTAGCGCTTTTCGCGCACAATTCACATACTAAATTCAGAATTTGGATAGCGCGCGCATTTCTATAAAGTTGCGTTCAGTATTAAGCTGGAACATACAACTGCGATTATAGAAAAATAAAAATATAAAATATTTGCTGTCAAAAATCTTGGTTTCGTAAAAAACCAGGACATTTTGCCTATTTTCAAGAAAAAACCAGGACAGACCTCGAAAAAAGAGGACATGTCCCGAAAAACCAGGACGGATGGCAACCCTAATTTTATGAGCATTAAATAATTGCACATTTAAATATGTACTCTTTAATTTTTATTGAAATATTCACATTCACAATTTTATTTTACTAAACTGGCAGCACAGAAATGTTCAAAACAAAACACAAGTTCGAAACTTCAAACACGTGTTGACATCGTTGGCATGGCAACCGCCAGTGCGCATGTGCGCGACCGTGCATACGAGTTTTCATTCGTGGCAAGCATTAACGAATTCTTGGATGTCGCTGGTCCCACTCCCCACTTACAGGGATACTACTCCTTACTATTCCTTCGTGGTTTATATATTTGAAGCATTAATATCTAATTATAATTTCTTCAGGTTATTTATTGAGAAAAATCTAAAAAACTTGTGCCGCTAAGCCCCGTCGAAGGGTACTTTAAACTGATTCCATCATGAATGCATAGTGATTGTAGTGATTTAAGACAAACGCAGTCTTAAATTAGAATGATTTTGAGTGATTGCGTTTGATTTTATGTGACTGCACTTGTTTTCTGACAACCTTGAATAAATAAAGTGATTCCAGATCCCATTAAAAATATTCCGCCTGAAAAATTACGCCAAATCACTGCAATCAGTCGGAATCGCTAGAAATCAATTGCAGTTATATGCAATCAGTACTCTCTAAATTTGAATCAGTGGTAAAATAGGAAGTGTTACTGGATAAGCAGTAAAAAGTAACTGTTTCATAGCTAGAATTCAGTTACTAATAGAAATTAGTTGAAATTGTAACTGATTCAAATTGAGAGCATGTGACTGCAATTGATTTCTGGTGATTTCAAGTGATAGCAGTGATTGCAGGCCAATAAATGTGATTCAAAGTAATTGCAAATTATTTCACGGTGATTTCCGAGTGATTGCAGGTGATTTGATACATTTTTGAAAGGATATGTTCCTCAGGTCCCTTACTACATCTGTTTTTCGAAATCCATATTTCCTGCATTGGAGGGCTCTTGATTACTCTAATGTACTGGAAGGAAGTGGCATAGATTCAAATCTGACCACATTCCGTTAATTGGCTAACCGGTATACCAACCAGGACTAATAGTGCGATTTATTATTCGTTATGCGGAATTCGCAATTGTACCCTGGTTACATTGCCCGCAACAGATGCTATTACTTTAATAGAATACTGTAGCACGAAGCTATCTCGATTAAGTTTTCCATGGTGGATTAAACGATTTAAGAAAGTCGTGCCAGGGTGATTGGACTCCCAAGATTCTCTGTGATTTCACGGTTTGAGCATTCCAGGTAGATTCCGCTTGTCACATAAACTGTCGGGAGAGGATATGCTTATATTTTTCTTCAATTGAAATTATGTAATATGTACTTGCAGTCATATAAATCCGTTGAGGATAAACACTACTGGAAAATAGTAGAAAACAAGTCGCTATTACTCACTTCAGAGGTATAAACGTAATCCCTTCGGAAGAAAAAATTATTTTAAAAGCTACTGGGGATTAAACCATCTTTTTCTTGTACACTTCATATTTTTGAGAGTATTTCCAGATGTACTTGCACTTATCAATGGAATCACGGTAAACCCTAGAATATGAAATCTTTGCCTACCATTCTGATTATCAACTTCAGATAAAACTCATCCACTTTTGCGAATCCAAAATTAATTTTTGCACAATTCCATTCATATCTGTCGCGTGGAGTTGTTGTACTTTTTATTTCAAGTCGTAGTGTAGTAATTAATTCATTAATGCATGTATTTTTTAAAAAGATTTTGAACAATTTTACTTCAAGAATGAAATAAAAATTCCCTATGGCTTTGAAAATTCATTTTCTTCATTTTCAAACTCTTCTGGAAGATTTATAACTTCCTAGAATCAACATAAAATAATTTAGAAAACGTTGAATTTTAAACAGAAAAGATCAGTTTTCAACAAAGTATTCAAATTTTCAATTGTAACAGATAAATTTTAAACAAAATAGTTGAATTTTCAACTAAAAAAACAGTATTCGGAAACATAGTTGATTTTTCAACCAAGGAAGGTACATGTTCAACCAAAAAAAGATAAATTTTTAATCAAAAATAGAATATTTCCATTTTCAGTATAAAAAATTAATTTTTTACCAAAAAAAAACGAATTTCCAGCAAAAAAGTTCAATTTGAAAACAAATAAGATGAATTTTTGACTAAAATGATTAATCATTAACCAAAGAAAATAATAATTTTTCAACTAAACAGTAATTTTCTACCTAACAAGACGAATTTGTAGCAGTATAAATGAATTTTTAACAAAACAGTTGAATTTTCATTTAAAGAAAACATAAATTTTCAACCAATTAGTTGAATTTTTAGTAAGAAAGATATATTTCCATCAAAAGTGTCAAATTTTCACCAAAACAGTATAATAATTAACCAAACATTTGCACTATATACCAAAAAATATGAAATTTCTACCAAAAGAGTTTAATTGTCAAACCAAAAAATTTCCATCAAAAGTCAAGCGAAAAAAGAGTACAACCAAATTGTTAAATTTTCAACAAAAGAATTCAATTTGCAAATGAATATTAAAACTTTTCATCAGAAATACTGAATTCTCGAACGAAAATATAAACGCAAACTTTCCAACTACAATGAAATTACTTCCAACCAAAAGTAGTTAAATTTTTAACCAAAGAGATAAATTTCCAACAAAATGAACTGAAATAGTCCAATTTTTAGATTGAAAAATTAATTTTCCACCAAGAAAGAGAATTTTCAAATAAATAGTTAAAGTATCAATCAAAGAGTTGAACTTTTAGCAAACATGATCAAACTTCAACCAAAAATATTAATTTTCGACAAAACAGTATAAACTTCAACCAAGAATAATTTTCTAACAAAAGATTCGATTTTTCAACTAAATATATACATTTTCAACTAAATAGTTGAATTTAAAATGTAAAAAAATTAATTTCAACCAAAAGAGATGATTTTCAAACCAAAAGGACGAATTTGAAGAAAATAGTATAATTTTTAGCCCAGAAACATTTTTAAGTCTAGAGTAAAAAAAATGCCACTAAACAGTTGAATTTCCAAGCCAAAAAGGCGATAAATACAAAGATACTTTTGAGAACAAATATTTACATATTAAACCCAAAAATACGAATTTTCAACACTCTTCTTCCTTATTTCCGTGAAAAATTAAATTTCGTCAATACAAAATTATTGAAACAATTAAAAATAAATTAAATTGATGATATTGATTTTTGATTTACCCTAATTAGTTTATGTCACTCAGAGAAGGCGTATTTTTCTATATTTTGTTCTTTAAAAAGTTCAAACAAATTGAGATTTCTTAAAAAAATTGGCTGCGTCTTGTCGTCCTGAAAAATTCGGGGAGTTGGAAAAAGGGATGGACTAGTCGTTTCGTAAATTTGGGACGACTAGGCAAGAACATACAAAATATTTGACTACTCATCCCAAATTTTGGGACGATTTGACACTTCGTAAAAATTCATAATTGTTAAAAAAATACATGAAATTGCTTAATTTGACAACTAAAAATGATCTGTGATAAAAAAACCGCGAAATACCTGATTCTCGTTTAGAGGGTGATTTTTCGGCCATGCTGGAAGAAGTTAGGGGGGGGGGGGCGTTTGAAATAAAAAATCAATGCATACCTCATATTTCTGGAAATGATTGTAAAAAGTTCTTGAAATTTGCACTCGTTTTATTGAAGCTCACACCTTCCAGTTTCTCCTTCGTAAAAATTGGGGGTTTGCCTATGTATTTTCAAGGGAAAAATTGAGGGGATGGGCGGAACCCCTAAACGTTGCCTGGTTAAAAAAAATGTATTCTTTTTTCTTGGGAACCTCACAAAATGAGTCATTGTCCTAAAAGAAACTCGAAATTTTTTTTTTGTTAACCACCCTAAATTGTAGACGGTCATGACTTGGATGTGGCACATCAACTGACACTCGACAGTTGCTACTTATAAAAAATCATAACAGGCAATGAGAATTTGTTGATCAAATAAAAAATCCGAAATTTGTATGAAAGTGTTGCATATCATTGTGATCGAACTTCGGGATCCAATTGATTAATTGGAAATTACCTTGAAATTTTAAAGAGCTGGCTTGTGTGGGAAACACAATAATGAGGAACCTCATAATATTGCAAGTTATTTTTAATTTTGAAATAAAGTATTTTGCAAACTATTGAATAGAATAATTCAATGACAAAATTATTTTGTGCTTCTTTAATTGTTAATACGTGACCTTTTAGAGAAACAATTTTAACTCCTAGTAGGCTATTCTCGTGAACTGTTCTCGAAAAGTTGAATGGATTGGAAGAAAATTCTAAGTGTTTATAGAGACGAAGTAGTATCATCAACTTTCTTATAAAGTTTTAGAATTTATAGAGATTCTATCGTGCAATTCCCATGACTTTATATCGATGTTGGTAGGATGTGACTACCAGCAGCAACTTTATGGGAAGCTTAACGACATAGGATCTTAGTCTCGTTGCTGGTCAAGTCCGTGATATTATAATTCAGAGCCCAGTCCTATAAAACCATAAGAATCGACATAAATTCAATGGCGATCCTTACAGATAACCTTAATGCACGTCGGATACAGCACGATTGCTTCGACAGTTGTCAAACTATACAAAAACTGTTATGAGCAGATCAATGATTAATGTATCCTAAGACCGTTTTATTACTTCATGGCTTCAATCCATTTGTAAGTATCTTCTAGGGGCAATTTGTAGTGTATTCATGGACAGACTACTGTGTATAGTGGCTCAATACATTTAAAACACTGTCTTTATTTTGTACTACATAGGAAAAATAGCGCGCCACGCTCGCTATTTAAGGGTTTCCTATTTTGAATGCCTAATTATCAAATCCGAGGGTCATCACTAATCCGCTTTAAATTTCACAGATTGTTTATATTATTTATCTTCATGGTATTTATTTGTTATGTATTAATTGGTTTGTTTGTCTGCAATAATTATGTTCTTTGGATGGCAAATCTAAAAATGTTGTCTATTGTTTCCTATGTCCAACAGTCTACTTGTAGAAAATGACAGATCTAATCATATTATGGAAAATTTTATTCGCCTGTAAATTTTGATACCGACGGATTCCAAATTTTTAATTTGCAAATCAATTATCAAAACCACTTCACCTGTTTCTTTGCAATGACAGGTCCTGCCGGTGATGTACGGAGTTTATAGAGGTCAATGTATGATGGAAAATGAAATTTACAAATGAAAACTTTTTTCATTTTGACCAGGACAAATTTTGAAGCCTATTCCCTAATCTAAAGGCCTGAACCACAGATTGGTAATTTAATTTTCTTCATGAGAAATTCGCCATATTTATCGAGGCATACAATGATACTTCTATTTTTCAGACAAATTCTTGCTCCTGTTCGCGAGCGATACATAGTCTTATTGAAGTCGAATCAATTCCAACTTATTTCAAAATATTTTCAATCGGGAAGACGTTCTTAAAAGACATTCTGGAATACTAAGTCTTACTGATGTCTTTTCATTTTAACACTGATCCATTTTGAAGACGTTCACAATTGAAAAATCTTTAATTTTAAAAGTGAATGAAATGAAATTTCAAATGTAAATCAACAAAATTACACAAGTTTTAATTGTAAAACTGAAGATTCTCATAATTTTGCTTCCTCATAGACAAAGCTTTGTCATGGTAAAATTTTCCAAAATTTTTAAAATCATTTAATTAAACCTTCGTTAATTTAAAAATGTCTAATATAATGTTCTAAGCAATTGTTCGGGTGTGTATGTGGATTTGTGTGTGCGTCGATGTATGTGGGGATGTCACACATTTTTGGGAACACTATAACTTGAAAACGGTTGCAGATAAAGTGATGAAATTTCAAGGGCTTATATTCACCACTAATATCTTGAAACTGACTGGAGGATTTCTCTAAATACATATTCAATGCATTTGTTTAGCACTCAATAATATTTTATGCATCGGTTTTTTAAAGTAAAACTTTTTTCATTAACATAATTCAAATTTGATGCAAGGGTATAAAAAATTCCTTGGTACCCCACAAATCGATTGACCTATAATATTAATACATTTAATTGAAGAGTAAGGAAGTTATGGACATTTATATTATATTAAAAATCGATTTTCATAGTGAAAATTTTCTCATTCTTATAATTTAAAGTTGATGCGAGAATAGAAAAATTGTGTTGATTCAAGACGAATCGATTGACCTATGATATTGATTCATTTTATTTAAGAGTAAGGAAGCTATGGTAATGCAGAATATTTCAAAACACGGTTTTGTATAGTAAAACTTTTTTCACTAACGTAATTCAAAATTGATGCAAGAACGGAAAAGATTCCTTGATTCGAGGCTAATCGATTGATCTATAGTAATAATACACTTTATGGAAGATTAAGGAAGTTATGCTCATTTATAATATTTGAAACATCTGTATGAAACAGAAAAACTTTTTTCATCGACATAACATTCAAAGTTGACGCATGAACAGAAAAGACTTTTTGATCATAAATTTTCAAATAGAATAATTATGACAATTTTTGCAAAGAAATAATTAAGCTGGGAAAGGGATAGGATGCGGCAGAACTTTTCCTTTTCCTTTTCTAGCTCGAAAAATTATAATTTCAAGTACAAAGTTTGATTTGTCTGATTGTCTTTGTATTTAAAAATTTTTTTGTATTATTTTGTAATTTTGTATCTTTGTATTTTTTGTAAATTCCTATTTTTAAATTGATCAAAATGGAGACTTTGGTTTGTCTACTATTCAAAAAAATCACTAACGATTCCTCTATGAGGAAGGAATTACATTTGCTAACGGGAAGCAAAGTGCTCTTGAAAATAGCACAATATAATTATAAATACAAACAAAGTGGAAACACTCGAGATCGAATTCACAGCTAGTTTAATTGTTAATTGTATAAAAAAAACACTTTTCTTGAATTTAGGATGTGTATAAATACAAACTCTTAAATTTTGATGATTTTGCGAAGTCAACTTTTTAATTCTAAATCTTCCAAATTGAACAAATTTCGAATGGAAATCATCAAAATTACAGAAATTTCTGAATGCAAATTGTCAAAATTAAAAGGTCTTCAATTTAATTTTACAGATTTAGAGTTTAAGGTTCTACAATTTTGAAGATTTACAATTGAATATTGTTTAATTTTATAGATTCCCAGTTTAAAATTCTTCAATTTTAATAATGTTTGAATGCTTTTTTCAAATATTTCAATTTTGAAGATATGAAATAAAAATTTATTTTGTAAATTTCTAATCGCGAATACTTCGATTGTGAGCAGTGAAAACGACAGCGTTTATTTTTTTTTTGAAAATTCTTATAATTTTTTACACATGTAACATATGTTTCCGTAAATGAAAACAAGAACTTTAAGTTACTTGAATCAGTGACTAAAAATATAACAAGTTACTATTTTCGCGAAGTAACGGTAGCTATAATAAGTACTTTTCTAAAAAAACTTACCCAAAATTTCATCTAATCTTAAATTATGAGAATTTGATATTACAATTTAAACCAAAGAATTTCTATTCAATTGAAACAACCTTATCTCAAAACTGAATTTTAGAAGATATTAAACTGATGTATATACTGATGAAATGTCGAGCTAGGTGGTAGAAAAAAAATCAACAGACAAATGCAGGCGTCTTCTTTGGTAAAAAATAATTTCTAATGGTTGAAAATTCATCTTTCTGGTCGAAAATTCAACTATTTAGTTCGGAATTCCTTTTTTGAATTAAGATTCATCATTATAGTTGAAAATTTATTTATTCGGTTAAAAATTCAACCATTCTGTTAAAAATTATTTTTGTTGTTGTAGAATATTAACCTTCTAGGTGAAAAATTCATCTTTTTAGTTGACAAACTATTTCTTTGGTTAAAAATGTGTTTTTTATCGTAGAAGATTATTTTTTTAACAGTAAATATAGCTATTCTATTTTGGGGCGAACAATTACCCTTTTTAGTTATTCATGTATTTTGTTAAAGATTCTTTTTTTTTAAAGAATTAATATCCTGATTGAAAATTCATTTTTTCTCTCCAAATATTCCTTATTTTAGTTGAAATATCATTTCTTTGTTTAAAAATTTATTCATTATTTTTAAAATTCGTGTATTTTGTTAAAAGTTTATATTTTATGGTAGAAAATGATTCTTATCGGTTGAAAATTCATCTCTTTGGTTAAACATTAATTTCTCTCGTCGAAAATTTAACCTCGCAGAAAAATTTATAGTCAGGGAAAATGAAAAATTGGACAGGGAAAAGTCAGGGAAAGTAGGGAATTTCGAAATTGGTATTTGGTAGCAACCCTATTGTTTAAATAACGCGCTTTCAGTTAAATTGTATCAGGGGCGGGAAAAATTAGTGATTTAAAGGAGTGAGAAGTGGGATAATGTCCTGATTATGCGGAATAACTTAGGTTCCACAGCCTAAATTTTTTCGTTTAGTTTTTACAAAAACCTAATCTGAAAATCGGTTCGTTGTTCGAATCGAATGGGCGGTGATGAAAAAGAAGATATGTCAAGTACAATAAAAAGTGATAATAGAGTGAGGGGTGGGGGAAGGAAGTAAAAGGAACAGTAACTTCCGCGTGGGCAATTCAAGATGGAGGTTCAGCAGAGGCGTTCGTCGCCTAAGCTGAACGAACGGATTTATATTTTATTCGCGGTGTTAGAACGACCGCAGTTACCCGACACCGAAGCGCCCTAATGAACTGCAACGGAACCGGGATTCACCGCAAGGGGGCGTTTTCACGGGCAATTAATGCGTTCTTTGAGATAGCCTCCAGCATCCTCTGCTTCCAAAGCAATTATGAACGCCCGCGATGAGAGATAAGAACGCTTTCGCGGCTTCTGCTACTTTGGAAATGTTAACACTTCGGGAGCGTCCACATGTTACGTGACGCTATTTCAAGGGATTTTTGACTCACCCCTCCCTCTGTCATGTGACAGTGAAGTTGATGCACCTCTTGTTTTTAAATATAAAATAAAATTGTAATTTTATAAAACCATCAATCGAAAGTAAAAACTGTTTGATACAAGTTCTACAATACTTTTAATTCAATTCTTCAGACTTTTTTTAATTTGATAACATTGATATAATTTAAATATTATCTTAGATGGGTGATCAAATTAACAGATTATGAGGCATCCATAAACTATTCATTACTAATCTGAGGGGGTGGGGCCTTAGTAAGTTTCCTGATAATAAATGTTGGGAATGTTTACGAAAGATGGCCCCACTTTTTCCCTGTTTCAAGAATTTTGCTTCCTCATAGAGGAAACTTTGTAATGGAAACATTTTCCAAAAATTTTAAATTCATTTAATTGAACCATTCTCAATTTAAAAATGTCTAATACAATGTTCTATGCAATTTTCGGATGTGTGTGTGTGTGGGGGGGATGTGTGTAGATGTGTGTGTGAATGTATGGATGTCACACTTATTTGTGAACACGATTACTTGAAAACGGTTGCCGATAAATTGATGAGTAATATTTTAAAAATCGGTTTTTTATAGTAAAACTTTTTTCATTAACATCATTTAAAGTTGACGCAAGAACAGAAAAGATGTGTTGATTCGAGACGAATCGATTGACCTACAATATTAATACATTTCATTCAAGAGTAAGGAAGCTATGGTAATGCATAATATTTGAAAATACGGTAAAACTTTTTTCTTCAATATAATTCAATGTTGATGCAAGGATATAAAAGATTCCTCGGTTCGAGACGAATCGATTGACCTAAATATTAATACATTTCATCAAAGAGTAGCGAAGTTATGGTAATTTATATATTTTTAAAATCGATTTTCATACTAAAAATTTTCTCATTCTCATAATTCAAAGTTGGCGCATGAATAGAAAAGATTTTTTGATCATAAATTTTCAAACAGTATAATTCTGACAATTTCTGTAAAAAAATCATAAAACTGGGAAAGGGATAGGGTGCGACAGAACTTTTCCCTTCCCTTATCCAGCTCGAAAAATTATGATTTCGAATACAAAATTTGATTCGTCTGATTTGTCTTTGTATTTAAAAAATTGTTTGTATTATTTTGTAATTTGGTATTTTTGGTAAATTTCAAATACATTTGCTAAAGGGAAGCAAAGTGCTCGTGAAATGAGCACCATATAATTATAAATACAAACAAAGTGAAAACAATCGAGATCGAATTCACAGCTAGTTTTGTCTTTTTTGAAGAAACTTAATCTTTTTTCATTTTTCCGCCTGAATTAATAGAACCCAATAAGTAAACTCCAAATATTCTTGGTTAAAAGTTAATTGTTTTGTTTGAAAATTTTACCATTATATTTAGGTTCGGAATTCATCTTGTTTGATTAAAAATTCTACTATTTGGTTAAAAATTTAATGATTTTTTTAAAAATGCAACAATTTTATTGAGAAGTCATCTTTTCTGGTCAAAAATTCAACTACTTAGTTTAAATTTGAACTAATTGTTTCAAAATTTATTTTATTGGTTAAAGATTCATCCCATTATTGGATAGCTTAACTTTTAGTTGAAAATTAATTTTCAAATGGAAAATTTAACTAGTCCATTTTTAATTTCAAAGTAATCTTTTTTAGTTACAAATTCAACTATTTTGTGTGAAAATGAAACTATTTGGTTCAATTTTGAACTCTATTCTTTAAAATTAATTTTTTTATGAAGATTCATCATTTTAGTTAGAAATTCATCTCTTTTGTTGAAAATGTAACTATTTTTCTGAAAACTCGTTTTTTTTTCTTTGGTTAAGAATTAATTTCATTTACTGAGAACGTAAGTATTTCATTTTGGGATGCAAATTGATCTTTTCTTGTGGAAAATTCATCAATTTTATTAAAAATTCGTCTTTTTCGAATAAAAATATTTTTTGGTTGAAATATTAACTATTTATTAAATGTTTAGTTGAGAATTAATTTTGGTTTGTTTGAAACATCAACTACATGATTTAAATTTGAACTGCTTTTTACAAAATTATATTTTTTTGGTTGAAGATTCATTTCACTGATAGACAATTTAACTATTTAGTTGAAAATTAATTTTTTTTTAAGTGTAAATTTAGTTATTCCATTTTGGGTTGGAAATTCATCTTTTTTGGTTGCAAACCCAAGCATTTGATCGAAAATCCGTCTTTTTTGGTGGAAAAATGATCTTCTTAGTCCAAAAATCAACTCTTTTCTGGCAAATTCATTTTTTTCGTTGAAAAATCAATAATTCAGTTGAAAATTCATCACTTTGGTTGCAAATGTAACTATTGTTATAAAAATTCTTTGTTTTTTTCTTTTGTTAAAAATTAGTTTCATTCACTGGAAATGTAACTATTCTATTTTGGTTTGGAATTTCATATTTAAAATTGAATCTTTCTTGTTAAAAATTAATAAATTTTGTTTAAAATTCTTCTTTTTTTCAAATTAAAATCTTTTTTGTTGGAAATATTAACTATTACATGTTTCATTGAGACTGGATCTTTTTATTGAAACATCAACTACATTGTTTACAGTTGAACTACTTTGTAAAAAATTAATTTTTACATTCTCATCCTATAATGAGAAGGTTTTATATTTGTGTAAAATTTGTGGCCCCCCCCCCCCCCCGTTTTTGTCAAACGTCCACGTTTTGAGACCCCCTGAATCCTAAAAACAGGTTTTTACGAATGTGTCTGTCTCTGTTTGTCTGTTTATCTGTATGTCTGTCTGCAGATTATTAGTTTATTAGCGCGATAACTTTCAAATAAATCACCAGATTGAATTGGCCTTTGGTATACTCTTTAAGTGTCTCCAATTGAAGGTGGATTACGTTATCCAGCCATTTTGGATAGAAATTCAATGAATGGGCACATTTTGAAAATTTTTTAGACCAATTTTTTTCAAGATTTGAAAATTCTATGTACAGTTATTAGTAGTACTCAAAAAGACGAACAATTTCTTCCCGTGACTTTTTCTTATAAAAAAAATTACCGGAGTTATAACATTTTCAAAATTCCAAAAAACAAACGAAAATGAACATTTTAAGCCAAAAAACGCACGATATGAAAAAAAGTCAAGAGGAGAAAAGCGCTGCTTTTTGAACACCCTACAATATTGTCATATTAACTATTTAAATTTTTTGAAAAATCCATAACTCAAATGTTGATCGCACAAAAAAATAATAAAAATAAAAAATTCCATTTTACGGTCAAACTATGCATGATATGAAGAAAGATAAAGACAAAAATCGTACATATGAAAAATATCTAAAAATTTCTCACAGATCACTTTCTGATAGGATGCGTAGTTCTTGTTTCATTCGTAAAAAATTGCATTAAAAACAGAAAAATTAAAAATTCGGAAAAACGCCGGAAGGTACGTGGAAAGATGAATTGACAAGAATTGTGCATTAAAAAAAGATCTACAAATTTGTTAGCCATCACTTTTTGATAGGATGCATAGTTTTTGTTTTAATCTTAGAAAATAAAATTTGAAAAAATAAAAGAATACAATTTTTGGACAACCGACACACGCTATGAAAAAAATGAATAGACAAAAGTTGCTCACATAAAAAGAAACTATACAAATTTTTCATAAATAATTTTTTTAAAGAAGCGTAGTTTTTGTTTTAATCGTAAAAAATAACATTTAAAAAAATTTAAGTTTTGGAAAATACACACGAGACGAAAAAAAATTGATAGACAAAAGTTGTTCAACCAAAAATGATCGACAAATTTGTTAAAAACTTTTGTTATAAAATTTTTTCAGAACCACTTTACGCTAAGATGCGTATTTTTGGTTCAAATCGTGAAAAATTACATTAAAAATTAACAAATTGAATATATGGAAAAACGACAGATGTTGCAATAAAATGTTTAATAACAAAATTGTTTTTTTTATAGGATGCATACTTTTTTAAATTATAAAAACAAGACAATGCAAATACGCTTGTTTCAATACAAGTGCATATTATGAATTTTAATAATATTAATTTATTGAAATGATACATTTTTCAGGGTAGTTGAGGATAAAAGTTGATGCAAAATGAGAAACAAATATTAAAGTAATCATGATAAATAAAACTTGTACTTTATTTTGCAATATCTGAATTAGCAATCCCAGGATGAGGTTCAATAATAAATATAATATACATTTGATATAATAGTGTTGAGCATAATGTAGAAAAGTTCGAAACTTGCACAAAATCGAGTGCGAAGCACGACACACGTGATGAGAATGTATTCGTTAAAGCCGAAGGAGCTTTAACAAAAGAGAATTCACAATCACCAAATCACAGTTGTCGATGCTTTGACCTTTAACTTTAGAAGGTCTGTGCACAAATGTGGGGGAAGTACAGGGACCGAGCGCGCAGCGCAAGGTAAATACATTCTCGAGCCCGAAAATCAACATTCGCGCGCCCTTTTTGATAAAAGTGCAACGATTTTAATGGAAAATTAAAGTTTTGAATTGGAAATTTAACTATTCTGTTGGAAATTCATTTTTTATGTTAAAAATGATTTTTTCTTTTTATGAAAATTTAACTGTTCTACTTTTTGTCCAAAATGCCTATTTTATAAATGGAAAATTCAACTGTTTGGTAGAAAATATATGTATTATATTGAAAATTTGTCTATTTTCGTAGAAAATTATTCTTGTTTTTTAAAATTCATCATTTTGGTTGAAGATTCAACTATTTCGTTTCAAATGCTCTATTTTTATTCAAATTAGACTGTTTCTTTTTTAAATTTCTCCTATTCCAGTTTGAAAGTCAAATTTGTTAAAAATCGTTTAACTTTTTAGCTTGAATTTGTTGAAATTTTGTTGAAAATTCATCTGCTGGGGTAGAAAATTGATCTACTTGGTTGAAAATTCATCTATTTGATTGAGGATTCCACTATTTTGTTAAAAATTCGTCGATTTTCGTTGAATACTAGTAGTCAATGACTGATACTTTCAAATTGAAAATTCAACTATTTGGTTGAATATTTACGTGTTTTCTTGACAACTCATCTCCTAATAGAAAATTATTCTTCCTGGTTGAAAATTCAGCTATTTGTTGAAAAATTCATTTTTTTATAGTGTAATTATTAGGTTGAAAATTCAACTTGTTTGTTAGAAATATCATTTTTAGCCGAAATACCAACTACTTTGTTGAAAATTCATCCTTTTGAATTAAAAATTCACCTCTATTGGCTGAAAATAAACTTTATTCTTGAAAATTCAACCTTTTGGGTTGCAAATTTAACTTTCTTACCAAGGAAAGATATTTTAGGAAAATTTGAAATAAGGGTGGGAAAGAAATGATAATTTCCCTCTAGTGGGGTATAAATATTTTTGACTGGAAATCAAGTTTTTCTTTCTTTAAGTGTTTTTTTGGATTCAGCTTGTTCCAACTCTCACTTTTGGATGATTTCCAACTTCTTAGAATCAATAGAAAAATTTTTAGAACACTTTGAATTAAGGGTAGGAGAGAAATTTCAGTTTTCCTATTTGGGGCAATTAATCTCTATTGCTCTGGCAATTATTCTCTTTTTTCTAAAAGTGCTTCTTTGGATCCACATATTTATAAATTGAATTCGCAAAATTATATAAAATAGTAAAGATTATAATAGTAATTATTATTTGATAAAATTACAAAATTCTCAAACAAAAAAATGTTTATTTTTAATTGTAAACCCCATATATATTCTATCCTTTTGAATCTTATTCTGCCTTCAATAAGTCGGGATGAAAAAATAATGATTTATTTATCGCACTTCTAAAATTTATTTCTAATCTTTTCAGTCTGAGCCATCAGTTTTTTCAGCCAACGATTCTCCTTTGCCTATTAATCCACAATGAGCGATCTTTTGTGTTCTTAAGCGTTACATTCAGCGGCACTTTTTTCATGCCTTATCAGATCTGACTCGTTAAATTAATAAAGACTCTTTTAGCTGCGGGAGAGGCATTTAGATTTAATAATTTTTTTTCTTTATTAGTCTGGCCCACGAGAGTCGCGCCCATCGGTAATCAGGGATCTGTAATTAGTCGAAGATGTTGTCTGTCCGATGGGATTTATGCCGTACCCTAAAGGCAACATCCACTGACACTCGTCTTACTAATCACTGTATTTGGCAATCGTTACTTAAATCCTAAAGATCAATAAAACACTCACTCTCATTGTATTATTGAATAAATACTAAATTAAAAAATTAACAACATCCAATCTTAAATTGAGTTACGGCAGACCGGGGCAAAATAATAAAATTATATAATATTAAACCATTTTCTTATTCTAACTAAAGCGGTTTTTTGAGAGAAATACAAAATTCCTCTTAAGGACTATGGAAATTGGCTTATAGGATAAACATTTAATGAATTTTCTACCAAAAATATTAATTGTATACGAAAAAAGACAAATTTTCGACCAAAATTATGAACCTTTAGCCAGAAAAAATAGTTTTGAACAAAATTGTTGGATTATCAACCAAAAAAGATTATTCCTCAACGGAAAATGTAATAGTTGATATTTTAATTCAAAAAGACTTTAATTTTAAACCAAAAAGAATTCAATTCATCTAATCAAAAACAAATTTTCAATGAAATGGTTGAACCTACAAAAAAAGATGAATTTTCAACCAAACAAGTGAATTTTGAACAAAATATTTAAACTTTTAGCCAAGTTTTTATATTTCCAGCTAATAGATATATTCTCAACGAAAAATATAGTCACTGATATTTAAACTAAAAATATTTTAATTTTCAAACCAAAAATTTCAATTCCAAAAAAAATTGTTTTTTCAACAAAAAAGTTTTGCCAGTCAAGAAAGAAAAAAAATTCTACGGAAATTATAATTTAAAGGGGAAAATATTACAAAACGAAAATTACGAATTACTATCCATTTTTTATTTTTTTTTTTATTTCCTTTGTAGCTTTCTCGAAACTTCAAACAGGTTTTTAAAGATTTATGATATGTCGAAAAAGTATCTAGAAAATTTCTTCTTATTTTACAGGATTTTACAAAATTTTAAAGAAAATTTAGCTGAATTATAAATATATTTTGGGTTTCTTAACCCTTGGCAAAAGTTTAAAAATATTTCATAAATTTTCGGAAACCTTTTAACAATTTAGAAAATCTTTTGGGAGAACAAAAAAAAAAGAAAAGATGAAATTTCCACCAAAAGAGATGAATTTTTAAACCAAAAAGATGAATTTTTAAGAAAAAAAAGATTTTCTAGTCAAAAAACAAAAAATGAATATCAGGAAAATTATAATTCGAAGGGAAAAATAATTGTCAATACAGAATAAAAATTTCGAATAACTATTTATTTTTTACATGTTTTTGTTTATTTCCTTTGAGGTTATATAAACATATAATTGTCCTAGATTTCTCGACAAAATTAAAAGAGATTTTTGAAGATTTCGGATATTGCGAAAAAATATTTAGAAAATTTTCAAGAATGTTATTTTATTTTACAGAAACTTACAAAATTTTAGTCAGTTTAAAATATATTCAGCATTTGTTGACGCTTGGAAAAAATTTGAAAAATTTTATGAATTTTCAAGAATCTTCCAAAGTTTAAAAATATTTTTGATCTTTTCAAAACTTCTAAAATTTCGAAAATATCTCATAAACTGACTCGAATTATTCCTAAAATTGTCATAAAATCTTACGGATTCGTTTTTGACAATTTTATAAATGTATAAATTTATGTAATGTTTGAAAATCTTTTAAAATATTCTTAAAAAATTGATTTTTCAATGAATCTTCAGAAAAAAATGTTATTACCTTGCGGAAACCTTTCAAAATCTTTCAAAAGCTTAACAATTTTATTTCCAAATTTTCAAAAATCTCCATTTCGTCTAAAATTTTGTTGAAATCTTTTCAAGTTTTAAATTATTTTGTAATCTTTTAAAAACTTTTTAAACCTTCTAAATATCTTTCAAAATTATTTATAATGTCTTTAAATCTTCTTGAAATCTTATTTTCGGTACCGATTTTTTTTTCTTTTTTTCGATACCGTGATCGACAAAATATACTCTTCGTAAATGGAGATATTCTAGGATTTTGTAAATAATTCAATTTTTCTCTCGCCTTAGAAAGTGTGAAAAATTTTGCGAATTATAGTGTAATGACAAAGTGTGAAGAACATAATTATTTTCTAATATTGAAAAATATTTTTAATTAATATTTTCTCTTTCGTCAATAATTTTTCGAAACATTCAAAAATATATTTTATCATAAAATAAAATTACTTATTTGGACATATTTACTTACTAAATTGATGATGCATAAAATTCGTATTTATTTGAAAATAAATACCTCATTTAATTAAAGGGTGGCAGTACAGAACTATATAACCAAAATTTTTTCGAAAATGGGTTTATTGTATGAAAAAATTCTTGAAAAATCAAATATTCGCGGTGATAAAAAGATTTGTTAAGAATCTTATTTTATAATAACGTAAAAAAAGAAATTTAATTCAAATTTCAATTGAAATTTTAGCGTAGTTATAATTTTTTTCTTTCCTTCACGATATTTTTTAAAATTACTATGGTTTATTGAAAAAAAAATCCTTTTTATATTCCTTTCGCCGAATGATGGTCTCTCTAAGTGTCAAAACATCACATCAAATTAGAATTTCCCCGGAATAGAATGATTTTTTTCCATCAAACATTTGTTATTCTTATTCGGCTTCTCCATACCTCGAAAGCAAGTTTGAAATTTTTTGAAAAATTAAAAATTCGATTTTGAATTGCTGCCGAAAACCGATTTTCGAAACCTGTTAAATTTTAACCTCCAAATCCTTGGACGATTTACTCAGAATTCGTTTACATTTTTGGATCAAAACTTGTTACCATTATTCAAAAACTCAATATCTCCGGAGTAAGATTTTATTTTTTATTCAAACTGAAGATTATATTTTTTATCACATTCCGCAGCCTACACTGAGAAAAAAGATTACTTGATTCAAAGAAATGTAGTACTGAATATGTCCAATCAAATTTTTTTTTTGATCTGAAGAGATTTTTTTTATAACAAATGTGAAGTTTTTTTCAAAAAGCATCATTCCTTGAAGTAAGGAAAATTGTCTCCGATCAAACAAATATTTGATTGGACGTATTCAGTACTACATTCCTTTGAATCAAGTAATCTAGTTTCTCACTGTAGCCTGTTCCAATTTTTGGTCAGTTTCACTTTGAGATCGTCAGCTGAGACATTTCTTTTCTCGAAATATGAATAACTGTTTCCAAAGAGTGGACTTCTGTCTTATCTTGAATGGTGATTTCGATTTCACAGAATATTTTTTAGCTCTCTGCCGATTTTAATGTTTATTTACTTATGTTGTACTGCTACCCTTCAATTGTTGACTCTATTAATGAACAATCATTAACATTTCAAACTTACCCCTTTAGAAATACATTTTTAGAACAAAAATTCCTTATTTGAAAATTGCGATTGACAAAATTCCAGAAAATTCAAGAAAACAAACTGAAAAGAGCCACTTAAATTCATGTTCACGCAGTATACAACCAATCAGGTATTCAGCAACAATGAGTCCGAGAATTTCGTTCCACCACTTGTATCAGATAGCATTGTTCAGATTGTATTTTCAGGATGCATTCATGTATCGCATAATAACACACCCCTCTCAGATTTTTGTGATGCGTGACTGAAAGTGTCATCGGAGTTTTAGAGGTGTCCATCGAGCTTACGTCAAGTGGATTAATAATCGTAATTTGTCGTCGTCGTGAGACGCCTTCCCCTCGATGAGAAGGTTTTCCTTTGCAACGTCATCTACCCATGCAAGTGACTTCATTCAAACTTTTCGGTGGTCCTAACGAGCAAGGCGTCCCGACAAACATTCGAGATAGGAATCTCGACCCTGGCGTTAGCTCGCTGACTAAGTGGTTCCTGAATAAAATATCTTTGGATAAGGGATCACAGGTTCTATCCACTGTCAGTTTGAATTTAGGTCCAGCCACCACCTGTCCATCAGTGACCGCACCTTCATCGGTACCACATATCTGATCCCTAGATCAGGTTTTCGCACTACTCTGTCATTTCCGTTCAGGATAAAGTGCAAGATTTTTCTCCGTTTGAAATTAAATTTTTTGTTTAATCAGAATTGACTGACATTTTCCTGCATCTTTTTGATTAGAGGGACTATGCGATTCTAGAAGGGTTGATCACTCTTCAAGTCAGTAGTGGCACTTTTAAGTCACCGGAAGTTCCGTAACACATGACACTTCTATGACCAAAAACTAAATTTAAATCCGTGTCGATACATTAAAGACCAATATTATCGGACAAACAAAAAGCAGCAGTTTCACTTTCACCAAATAGTTGAATTTTCAAGCCAAAAAGACCAATTTTTTGGAAGACAGTTGGATTTTCAACAAAAAGTTCATTTTTAGCTAAGAAAGATGAATTTCTGAACAAGGAAGATGATTTTTCTAGCATAAAAGATAAATTTCCAATCCAAAAGGAAGAATTTTCAACAAAATAGTTTAATTTTTAACAAAAGAGAAGACTTTAACAAAATAATTTCAGTTTCAACAAAATAATTAAGCTTTCAGCAAACAATTTATAATTTCTACTAAACAGCTGAATTTCTAACGTATGAAGATGAATATTCAACCAAGAAGTGTTATATTCTACTAAAAAGGTTACTTTTCTAGCAACAGACGCATTTTCAAGAAAATAGTTTAATCCTTTACTAAATAAATTAGTTAAACAAACAAGATTAATTTTTTACACAAATAGACAATTTTTCAACGAAATATTCAAGTTTCCAAGCTAAAACAGTCGAATGTTTTGAAAATCAGCTATCTCTAAATCCGGAAAAGAGGAATTTTCAACAAGAATGTGATTTTTCAATCAGGAAAGATAAATTTTGAATAAAATAGTTGAATTTTTAACTAAAAAACATAACTTTTCAACCAAAAATAGAGTCTTCAAATTTCCAGTTTAAACAATTAATTAAAAAAAAAAGAATTCTGAACCAATTGAATTTAACTAAAAACGACGAATATTTGACAAAATAGTTCAATTCACATCAAAAATGATGAAATAGCTATATAATATAAATAGCTACATTCTCAGATGAAAAAAGTAATTTCAACCTAAAAAAAACCAACCTATTTTTAATTTTTAACTGAAAATAAAATAATTAAATTTTCAGTGAAGAGAGAAAAGAATTTTTAGAAAAATAGTTAAATTTTCAATCAAAAGAATTGAATTTTCAACTAAAAAGTTTATTTTTTAACCAAGAAGATTAATTTACTGCAGGAAAAAGATAAATTATCAACAACTAAATCTTCCACGAAGTACCTAAATTTTTAACGAAAGAGTTGAATTTTAAACTAAGAAAGACCTTTTCAAAAAAAATGGGAAAGTTTAATTTTTAGTTGAAAAAATTAATTTTCAACCATAAATAAAACGATTTTTCAACAGAATAGTTAAACTTTCAATCACTGAGATGAATCTTCAACCAAAAAAATGAATTTTGAACAAAGTAGTTTAACTTTTAAGCAAGTTGTTAAATTTTTAGCTAAAACAGATGACTTTTTAACAAAATAGTTGCATTTTCAATAAAATACCAATTTTGTTAACGAAATAGTAGAATTTCCAAGCAAAAGAGATGAATCCCAAAACAAAAATATAATAACTACTGTTCACGATTGAAGAATTTGCAATTCCGAATCTATAAAGTTAAAGGATTTTAAATTGCCGATCGTTGAAATACCTTTAAAATATGAATCTTGAAAATTAAATAATTTGCAATTCTATATTTTCAAAATTCAAGAGTTCTCAATTGAAACTCTTCAAAATTGTAGAAGTTTGAATTGTAAATGTTTGAAATGGAAAAGCTTTTATAATTTGGACAATTTCAAATTAAAAATTATGCAATTTTTAAAATGAAAAATTAAAAATTCTGTAATTTTGATGCTTGAAATTTTAAATGTCTTCAATTTGGGAGATTTGAAATTGAAAACTGGACTTTTGGTTTCTGAAACCATAAAAATCATCCAAATTTGAAGAATTTTTATTCATAAATGTTTCAAATTAAAGAGTTTTCAATTTTGACCCTATATAATTGTAGGACTTTAAATTGTAAATCGTTAAAATCGAAGAGATTTCCATTTTCACAATTTACCTACTTTAATAAAGTTTTGAAATGAAAAATGATGCAATTTTTTTATAGGATTACGATATTCAATTCAATGAATTGAAAAATGGCTATTCTGGGTAATTCTCGCATTCTTGTTTTCTGCCTTAGAGCTACTGGCTTATTCGACTGTTTTATATTTTATTTCTATTTTATACATTTGAGTGAATTTATTTGGAAATATGAAATCATTTTTAAAACAAGTATAAGTTATTAGCAAAAAAATCCACAAAGCATAATAATCCTCAAAATTGATTTTGAAATCCTTTGATTGGTTTTTATTTTTAGATGGTTATTTTCTTTCTGTTTTTCTCTTTAACAGTAATTCTATTTCCCAAAAATTTTCAGAAAAAAATCATTTAAAGTTAATTTTGACCAGATTTTAAATTTATTTCCTTCTATTTTCATCATATTTTATCTAATTTTCAAATTATACTGAATTCAAAATTTTAAGTTTCACTCTCTGAATGATAATAAATAACAAATATATTTTCAAATCAAAGAATTTTTGAAAATTAGAATTGATTCAAATATAATTCAAAAGGAGGTTTTGGTTAATTGCGGTATGACCAACTATAAACGGGTATTTTTTGTTTAAATACTGGAAATGGTGTCAAATATCACTGAGAGGTTGATTTTACCAAGTTGGGGTATAGCTAACTATACACGGGTGTTTTTTGTTTAAAACCCGGAAATTCGATCAAATATCATCAAGAGGTATGTTTTACCGAGTTAGGGTACAATTAAATATGAGCGAATTTTTTTTTAATACTGGAAACGGGATTATATATAATTAAGAGATTAATAATTAAGAACTTGTAGTTATTTATAACTACAAGAAAACTATCCACCTAGAAACACTACCCGAATCGGGTAGTGTCACGCCTACCCTGAAAGGGAAATGGCTTAATGGTATACATACATACATACAAGAGATAGATTTTGCAGAATTGGCATATGACCAGCTATAAACGGGTGTTTTTTTGTAAATACTGGAAATGTGCTGGAATCGGATTAAGAGATGGATGTCACCGAATTGGGGTATGGCTGACAATTAGAGAAAACTATTTTTAAACTTTTGAATTTGGCAAAAACATTTGCAAATAGTTCCATTGCCATCTTCATAATCAAAGTATAAAAATACACCAAAATAAATTATGTTGCACATATACGGCTAAAATATATTCCCTCTCACATGAAAAATAAGGTTCATATCATGGTAAGTTTTTTAAATATATCTAATCTATCAAATCTGAGTCTAGAGAGTCTTAGATCTCTGTATGGAAAAAAAAACTGAAACAAATTTTGGAAGTTTGGAAAGGAAAATTTAAGGAATCAATTTTCCCTCCATGATACTTTTCCTTTAAATATATTGGAAAGGACAGTTTATCGAGGGCCAAATCGTAATGTAGTTACCGCTTTATTATTTTGCCAGGCAATATTATCATAAGATGATATGAAGAATACGTCTAATCTGAACTGTGGTAGGAAGAATTAAAAAAATCTATGGAAAATGAAAAGTAAAGAATAAAATACCCAAGTTAATGTACAGAATTCCTGACAATAAAAAAAGAATCCAACGATCAAATTTGGACAACAATCAGAAAATGCTCCTATTGCAATTCCTAAAAAAAAAATTTGTTTCTTCGGACAAAAATGAAAAAGAGGAAATAAAAATCAGAAGGCAACCAACCAAACCCCCTTCCTTCTCTTTTTTATTTCTTTCGTCTTTTTTTATTTTTATTATTATCAAATCACAATATTAAAGCATTTATAATATTTACCAACGTTTCGGTGCTCATACAGCACCCTTATCAAGGTAAGAAAAACTAGAGTAGGTGAGAACAGCGACGAAACAACGACGCTATCTTCTCGATACATGTGATTATTCAGACTATGATAACTTTTGTTTAATTTATCCAAGTCAGTTTTCAAATTAATAGACAACTTATTTTGGTTTTTAATATGAAGCGGCATTTCCATGAATTCTCTCTTTCTCTCATTACTTTCACTATGTAAAATTCCAACATTATCCCAGTCAAACTCATGGTCAACATCAACAAACCCTCTCGTATGTCTAGCAAGAACACTCTTATAACAACGTCCTAAACGAACATCACTTTTGTGTTCCTCCACCCTAGTATTAGGAAGTCTGCCAGTCTATCCCACATAAGTCATCTTACAGATCTTGCAAGTGATCTTGTAAACAACACCTTTTTCAAATTTATCTACAGGGTCTCTACAAAAAGTTATTATTAAATCCATTCTAAATGGTATACAGAAAATAGTATGAATATTAAATTTTTTCAACATAAATTCAATAGTTCTCGAAATTCGACCAAAAAAGGGAAGAAAAAAAGTATTAAAAGAACTATATTCTCTCAATTCCTTCTGATTATCTGTAGATGAAATGTTACTTTGTTTTTGATTTGTTGAATTCTAATTGTGATATGTTGCTCAATTAAATTTCATGGGTAATGATTAAGAAAAAGGATATTCCTAACAATATTCAAATTCTCTTTGTGAAATGAAATGTGGGGCAAACCTAGAGCTCTGTCAACTAAGTTTTTGATTACTGCAATTTGGTTTTGAAAAGTATGAGCCGAAAAGAAATTTAAAATTCTACCACAATATGTACTTTTCCTACACCAATTGGTAATAATATTACCATCCGGACCTTTAATTACTTCTATGTCCAAAAAACTGATTCTATTATTTTTCTCTATTTCATGGGTGAATCCAAGTTTTGGATGAAAACTGTTAAAAGCATAATTAATTGCCTGCAACTTTGTTAGAGAAACACATAATAAGGTGTCATCAACATACCGAAAGTAAAAGGGCAAAACGAAATCTAGCTTCTTGGTAGCAACGACTTCCAAATCTTCCATAACTATTTGTGCTAAAATCGAAGAAATGACTGAACCTATGGGAGTACCAAACTTTTGTCTACAAAAAGATCCATTGAATTTAAAATTAGTTGAGTTCATAATGAAAACTATCCCTTTAATAAAATCTTTTTGACTTAATCGAGTACGTGTTTTTATGTTGTCCCATCTATTTAAAATTGCCTGTTTAACCAATTCAAGGAGTATACTTGGAAACATTGCAACAACATCCAAAGATATCATCACATGATCATCAGGAACAGTTTTTTTAATAATAATTTTTTGGAATTCCCAGTTATTTTTAATATTGTATTTAGAAGTTGTAGTGGAGTCTTTAAGTATCAAATTAAAGTTTTGTTCCGAAAATTTTGTAGGAGTGTTAATAGTTGAAATAACAATTCTCAAAGGATAGCCATCTTTATGAATCTTTCTCAAACCATAACATCTTGCAAGAACTGTGTCTTCGGTATTTATATCAGTCCATCTTATATCTTTTCCTAAAAGTCCTTTCTTTCTCCAATTGTCTAGAATCTTGAAATTGTCTCTTCTTAATTGTTTTAACAGATTTTCATTCAATAAATCAAAGCTATCATTTTCAGGAATTCTGAACATTAACTTTAGTATTGGACGGTAAATGGGATTTTGAATTTGATTTAATCTAATTTAAAATTCTTAAATTACAAAATACCCAAGCCTAAAAATGAAATGAAAATGAGTATTTCAATAGTTACCAATACTTTTGTTTCATCAGGGTAGTATATATGTAACACTTCATTTTTGGCAACTTTTTTCATACATCGGATTGATATGTAAATAATACACTACAGATTTTATTATCAGACCAATATGAATATTAGAACAATAGGAGATGAGTCAAGTTGCATCTCCAAATGTCATGCTGACTCGTCAGAGCCACTCCCGAAAATCATCTCCATAAAGTTTATTAAAAATTCAGTCCCAGAAAAATTACGAGACGCCGTATTGGCGACGGGTAGGTTCCGGCTTATCGTCAAAATGACTTATCGTTTAAAGAGCGCCTTTAAGTCGGCATCATAAGAGTCCAAATTAAGTCTCTTTTTCCCTCTACCGTATTTCATTTCCACCGAGTGCTGGTCCCTGGTTAAGAAGGCCCAAAGGGACCTTGTGCAAGAGGCGCTTAAATAATATATTTTTTTTTTTGCTTAAATCTGTCTCTGGACATTTCTTCCTCTCTGTGTACTCGGGTATCTACGTTATAATCCTTGGGTTTGATGTATCGTACGATTACGCAGATTAAAACATTTATGACTTCACTTAACTGGAAGGATAGACCCCACAAGGTAGCCGCGGATTACCACTAAATTTATCGCTCTATTACCGACCATGAAGCATCGCGTATGTACTCCCGGGAAGTAAAGATTGAATGAAAATTCTTCTTATTAACCAATCAAAATTTATCTAGAGTTCTGGGTGGTCGATATTTCCAAAATCAAATTTTTTGACGATATATTTTGGATGTAATATATTTTGAATCGTGTAAATTCTCACAGTTCATTTGCAAATTTCTATTATTTACACCCCGTTTAAATGAGGCATCATATAAATCTTTTCATAAGGCAAAAACCTTGCCTATTAGAGTGGTACAAATTTATCCCTGTAAAAATTCGACTTTAGATATTTGGTGATCGACCCCCCCCCCCCAATTTGTTCGTTTTCCGGAAAAAGAATTTTCCTTTTTTCAAATCAGTCAGCATTAACTCATGCCTATGGGCTTTGGAAATTAACATAAAGTTTTAAATGAAAAAACTGGTTTTTCGAAAAAATGGAAAAAAAGAAGTACTTGTTATTAAGCTATTGTAAACTAAAGTTTAGTCACCTCTTGAGGAATGTTCAAGAAATAATTCCCACGCAATAAACTTTAGTTTTAAAACCCAGACTCCCTTGAACTGTCCCCGGAAAATGCCCCAAAAAATGCAAAATAGCAGTTTTATGTAAAATTCAAGCGAAAGACTGTATTTTTTTCTATTTTCTCCAAATAAATGATTTTTATTCGATGAGTCACAAGTTTTCAAGTATTTTCTAAATAATGTCTAATTGCTTAAACAATCACTATTTGTTTAAACATTTTTTTCGTCTGTAAATCATGAAAATTTATTATTTTTCGGGATAAATTATACAGTTGACGAATTTGAAGAACAATATTTTTTCTTTAACATATTTGGTCATTATTCAAACAAATTTTATTTTTTTAAATAATTTTTTTCTTGTAAATCGTAAAAATGTATAATTTTCTGGGATTAATTGCATAATTAACGAATGTTTAGAGTCGTGTATTTTTTAATGATATTTTCAAATTATTTAAACAATTTTCATATTTCTAAACAATTTTTTATGTAAATCGTAAAAAGTATTTATTATCTGGAATTAATTACAGAGTTAACGAATGTTAAAAGTAATATATTTTTTCAACGATATTTGGCAATTATTTAAACAACTTTCATTTGTTTAAACCATTTTTTTCTCTGTAAATCTTGTGAAGTTATTACTTTTTGAAATCCATAACGCATTTAATGAATGAAATTTTGTATGAAAATCAGTTTACAATTATTTGAACTATTTTCATTTGCTCAAAAAAATATCTTTTACCTGTAAATCTTGAAAAGTTAATTTTAAGATTGATATTCGTTGTGGAAGACAGTTTGCAATTATGTAAAGAATAAATCATCATTCACTTGCGCCTTTTATAAAAAAGATGGAGAAAATTCTAGTTTCTTTGTATTTTCTTTTTTTGGAAAATATACCCGTATTTTTAAACAATCATAATTTTTCGGATAATTTTTTTCAGTTGATTTGTTGATAGTTATTTTTTAGATCGATTTCATTGATTGAAAAAATACTAATTAATAAGCGACATAGTGTAAGAGATTCTAAAAAACTGAAATTTTTTCCAAACTGTCTTTCCCAAAAAATTACACTTTTAATATTCTTTACCTGCGAAATTCATTCCAGAAAATAATAACTTTTCACTATTTGCAGGACCAAAAATTGTTAAACAAATTAAAAGTGTTCAAATAATTTCACAATATCTTAAACAATAATATATTACTTTTAACATTCGTTAATTGTGTCATTAATTCTACTTCTTACGAATTACAGAGAAAACATTTTCCAAACAATTGAAAATCGTTGAAATAATTGCCAAATATGTTAAGCAAGAAGTATTTTTCTTGAAATCCATCAACTGTATTATTTATCCATCAAATAATTTTTTACGGTACACAGACGAAAAAAATTGTATGAACAAATAATAATTGTTTAAACAATTAAGAATGAGTTTTAAAATATTCATAAACTTGTGACTTATCAAATAAAAATAATTAATTGTGACAAAATGAAAGAAAAAATAAAGTGTTTAGCATGAATTAGGCATGAAACTACTATTTTGCATTTTTTGGGCATTTTTCGGGCACAATACAAGGGGATTTTTGTTTTTTTTTTCAAATCCTTTAAAATCCTTCAAATCTTTGTAAATCTTTTAGAATCCCTTCAATACTTTGAGATTCCGTGAAGTCTTTTAAAATCCTTGAAATCGCTTAAAATCTTCAAAATTCCCTAAAAATTGCTGAAGAATCTTCGAAATCCGTGGAAATCCATATAAACCTCTGAAAGATGAAATCCCTTCACATTTTTGAAATACCTTTAAAATTCATTAAAAATTTTTAAATTTTACTACATCCTCTAAAATCCGTCGATATACTTTGGAATGTTTTGAACTACTTAAAATCCTCTGAAATCTTTGCAAATATCTTGGTATCTCACGAAATTTCTTCAAATATTCGAAATCAAATTTAAATTCCCAGACATTCTTAAAAATCCGTGAAATTACTTTCGTATTTATTCAAGTGCTTTAAAATCCTTTAAACTCCCGTGACTTTATTCATATTACTCGAAATCTCCTAAAATTTCTTCAAATCACTTAAAATCCTTTGCAATACCCTAAACTGTTGCAATTGTTTGAGATCTCTTGAAATCCCTTGAAATCTCATGAAATCCCTAAAAACCTTTGGAAACCTTGTTAAATTCCATAAAAATGTTGTAATCCTTTAAAATCCTCTGAAATTGCTTAAAATATCTTGAAATCCTTTCAAATCACTGGAAATCTTTCGAATATTTTTAAGTCGCTTGAACTTTTTTGAAATCTTGTTAACAATGAAAATAATTAATATACCCGCTTGTCAAAAACATGGCAAGGTACTTGCGAGATGGATGTAGAAGGCTGTCATCCTTGGGTCGCTCCGTGTCTTCAAGACACAGGAGGGTTTCGCCGGCCTGTAGTCGTAATTTCGTCGTTCCCTGTGGCCACCCATCTTACGGTCGTGAGCCGTGGCCATTTGTGTGATTCATCCTTGCTCAATTATTGGACGTTCCCTAAAAGTGTATGAAGAATTTCTTGCAAATAATAATATAATAACTCATTTCACGCATTAGTCAAGGAGATATTAAATACAGAAGATTTCGATATAATTATTATCTATCAAATATATTTTTTTAATTACAGTATGTATATTATCCGATATGATAATACGATAAGGGGCCGTTCAAAAACTACGTAACACTGCTAGAGAAGGGGATGGTTAACAAATTTTTGACGATTTGTGACGTAGGTATAAAGGGGTTAATGCAGAATGTGACGTCACTCATTAAAAATATAAATGTGTATAGAAATTGTTTGAAATTCTGGAAAAAATAAAAATGAGAGATTTTATTTTTCCGGTAAATTTAAATATTTTGTTCCATTTTAGACGTTCATCAAATAGAATCATTAAAAAAATTTCACTTCAATGGGGAGTCAGGAGTGTGCAACATCACAAGAGTATCAACATCATTATTATTAGTTCGAGAGCAAAGTCAGCTTAAAAGCTGATAAATGGACTCTATCTAGTACGACGACTTCCATCCGACTATAACCGACTAAATCGCTGCTTAACTTCGGTGATCGAATGAGAAACCTCAAACAATTTCACGCATCAAGGCGGATACATGAAATACATTGATTTATCATAATTTCTCATTTACTGAAATTGACTTGAATCACTGAAGAACGATAGCTTCAGGTAGAGTTTTCGACTGATCAATCAAATTTTTATTTTTTTATTTCTTTCAATTATATATTCTGACGAAATTTCGGTTAAACAATTAATAGAATAGGTGATTCTTTGAAATCAGATAACTTTATAATTCCCAGGCGGAAAAATTATACACAGTGGGAAATATTATATATAATTTTCATTCTCAAATACATTTTTTGTATAAAACAAATTAAAATTATAGAGAATTTTTTCCAAATGTCTAGACTATATATAATTTTTCCGTCTGGATTTATATTTTTCATAAATTAAGAACATTAAGTCTCTAAAATAAACTTAGGGCGGGGATGGAGAAGAAAGAGAACAAAAAAACGAAACAAACGCGAATAAAGATTGAAAATTTACAGAAACCGGAAGTGCGAATAGAGTTTCAAAAAAAGTTAAGCGAACGCATAGATAGGGCAACTTGGGAAGCGCTCATAAGCAATAAAGATATAGAAGAAAATCTGGTGATGCATGGTGGAATGATGAAATTGAGGCAGCCCAAGAAGAAAAGAAAGAAGCGCACAATAAAACGCTGAACATGACAGGTCTTAGCGATGAGGAGAGAAATAGGCTCAAAAATGATTACAGGCACAAAAATAGGAAAGTTAAACGACTAGTCAAAGAGAGTAAAGAGAAAATCAGAGCAGAAGAAGAGAACAAAATACAAAACTGGTTTGAAAGAATTATGAAACTATTATATAAACAGTTGAAGGAAAGTAAAAGTACAGAGTTTAGCAGCATGAGAAACAGCAAAGGTGAAATGCTATATGATATAGACGGGATAGTAGACGCTTTAAAAGACTCTTTTAAAGAATTATTAGGAGGTGAAGATATAGGGCAACAGAACTGCGACATAGAACATGAAGCATTAGAAAACCAGTATTAGTGCTGAAATGCTTAAAAACGGTGGCGAATACATACCTGACAGGTTGGGCGAATTGATAAATTTATGTATCGAGATGGGAGATGTCCCAGACGATTGGAGAAAATCGATTATCGTACCAATATACAAAAGAAAGGGAGATAAAAGCAATTGCAGTAATTACAGAGGTATCAGCTTACTAAGTACCGTAAGTAAAATATACTCAAAAATACTCATTCGTAGGATAATGAAAATTACAGAAGAAAAGATATGGGAAGTCCAAAGTGGATTTATGCCAGGAAGATCGTGTACAAATCAGATATTTAATTTAAGACAGATCACAGAAAAAAGCTTAAGAGTAGGAAAGAAAGTTTTCTGTGCATTTGTTGACCTAGAAAAAGCATTTGACAAGGTAAATAGAAGTAAACTTTGGGAAGTCCTTAAAGAGTACGGAGTCAATGGATGGCTCCTACAAGCAATAAAATCAATATATACAGGTAGTAAAGCGAGTGTAAGCGTAAATGGAAAACTGAGTGACTGGTTCGATATTATGAAAGGCGTAAAACAAGGATGCGTTATGTCCTCATTGCTATTTATCATATTTATGGATAAGTGTCTAAGAATGGCCCTCTTCGACGAAGAAGGTGGAGATCTCGAAACAGTGAAGGTACGTGGGTTAGCTTTCGCAGATGACAAGATTATTATGGCTGAATCAATCGAGGACTTGCAAAGAATGTTGAATAAACTTAATACAAGTATGAAGAACATGTGCCTTAAAATTAACGTAAATAAAACAAAAACCATGGTGTTTCTGTGAAAAACTGAGAAAGCAATGTGCAACATTGTCCTAAATGATGAGAGATTAGAACAAGTTGACAAGTACGTATATCTGGGTAGCCTATTCACTAGCGACGGAAAAATAGATGTGGAGTTAGATAGGCGCATAAATAAGGGTAAGCAGGTTATCGGTAGAGCATGGTCCATTCTCAGAATTAGTATCGACTGTACTAGACGGTAGCGAGACATGGACCTGTCAAGAGACGGACAGGAGTAACATTAACGCGATTGGCATGAAACCTCTTCGCACAATATGCGGAAAAACACTGATGGACAAAGTTCGAAACGAAATAATCCTCAAAGAATGTGGTGCAAAAGAGACAATAGTTGACACATGGGAAAGAAATCAGTTAAGATGGTTCGGACATGTTGAAAGAATGAAAGATGAACGACTAACGAAACAAGTGTATAAAGGTTAAGTAAATGGCAGAATGCCCAGAGGTAGACCGCCAAAAGAATGGTTAGAATGGTTAGTGAATGAGACACTAATCCGAAGAGACATAAGAAGCCATAGAAACACGAGAGCCTGCATGAAAAAATGCATGGCCGTGAAGGAAGCTAGAGTAGTATGCCAGGACAGAAAAGTGTGGCGACAAATAGTTTGTAAACAGAGTGACAATAGAGTGAATGACGCCTGAAACAAATACCTTGGATACTAAATGGGCCCAAGTGGGGAACCACACATAACAATTTTGTAAGGCTCTTCACCTGGGGTGATCGCTAGAGAGATTGATCAGCAACCTGGGTCGGAGCAGTGTTGCGGAATGAACGTGTCATTGGAATAAATAACACGAGAATTCCAGATCAATCTAAAATGTCTATACCTAACACCTATATACCTATCTACCTTATACCTGTATACCAACCATACACACTACTTTTTTCCAACCGAGCAAGTCACGCCTATCCCGAAAGGGAAATGGCTTAATGGTATAATAATAATAATAATAATAAAGTGCGGGGTTGCTGTTATATAAATTTTAATTCTATATCAATTTATTTACGCGCAAGTCTTTAAAAATTGAAAATTATTTTTAAATACTCGAACAAAAGATTAGTCATTTTTTTAAGGTGCCTTTCAAATTGATACACTATTTTAAATATTTACAGTATATTAGTCAAATATTATAATTTTACTTATAGTACAGTAAAACGAAACTCTCTAATTACTATTAATTTCCTATGGCTGACATAATGCGGCAAAACTTCAGATATCTAAGGAATATGGAACAATATTTAAATTCATCTTCAGATAACTCAAAAGTTGGCATCATATACAAATTTTCCTAAGATACAGAAAAATAACATTTTTTTAAAAATAATCTCTTTATGGGAATTGTCCACAATTAGTTGACGTTTTTAATTGATAACTAAATAAATAATTAAATATTGCATCAAGGCACGTTGCTCTTTGCTATTTTTAAATATAATTAATTATTTTGATTATTTTTTTTTTGAAAATACAACAAATAACTACTATGTTAAAAATTCGTTTCATTTTTATTTGAAAATTCATCCTTTTTAGTTAAAAGTTTAACTATTTCGTTGAAAATTAATCTTTTTTAGTTGAAAATTCAAGATTTTTGTTGAAGATCGATATATTTTGTTGATAATTCGTATTTTTAGGAGGAAAATTAATCTTCTTGGTCAAAAAATCAACTTTTTGAATAAAAATTCAACTATTTCGTTGAATGTTGGAATCTTCTACTAAAAATTCATTTTTTTTTTTGTTGGAGAGTCATTTTTTTTGGATGAAAATTCATGTCTGCTTCAAAATTTATCTTTTTTACAGAAAATTCTATTTTTTTTTTGTTTGAGAATTAATTTTCTTTCTTGAATTTGTAACCATAGTATTCATGGTTGAAAATTAATATTTGAAATTGAAAATTGATATTTTAGATTAAAAATTGATCTTTTCTGATTGCAAATGTATGTATTTTGTTGAAAATTCGTCCTTCAAATCAAAATCTTTGTTGGTTGAAAAATGAACTATGACATGTATCGTTAAGAACTAATATTTTTCGTTTGAAAATCAACTACTTGATCGTAAATTAACTTTTTTGTCAAAAATTCATATTTTTGGGTTGAAGATAGAAAATTCAACTGTTTTACAGAAAATTCACCTTTTTGGCTTGAACCTTCCACAATTTTCTCAAAATTCAACCATTTATTTTAAAACTCAACTGTGTTGTTGGAAATTCGTTTTTTCTTCAGCTCAAATCTCTTTCTTTATATGAGAATTTAACTATTCCTTTTTTGGTTGAAAATTTAACTATTCCTTTTTCGATTTAAAATTGATCCTTCATGAGTAGGTTATCGAAAATTCATCTATTTAGGTAGAAATTAATGTTGTTTGTTGACAATTCATCTTTTTTGTTGAGCATTGAAATACTTTGTTAAAAAATCGTATTTTTTCGTTCAAATCAGGTGGATTATAATTAGGTTTTGTTGTTGAAAAGCAATTTTTTAAACGAAAAATTTACTGATATCGTTTTCAGTTAAAAACTTATCTTTTTCAGTTGAAAATTCAACTATTTTGTTAAAAAATTCGTCTTTTGGTAAAAAATGTAACTATTTTGTTAAAGGTTTAATTATTTTGTTGAAAATTCGACTTTTTTGTTAGTCATCCTTTTAGGTACAATATTCAACGGTATTTTTTTTATTGAACTCAGAATTCATTCTTACGGATTGAAAATTTATCTCACTTAGCTGAAAATGAACGTTATTCTGTAAAATAGAACTTTTTGGGTTCAAAATATAAATGTCTTCTGAAAATTTGTTCTTTTTTGGCTTCAAAATTCAACTAATTGGTTGAAAATACAGGCCCCCACCCCTCCCCAGAATAACCGTAATACGTGAATGCTTCCTTTGAAATTCTTTTTAGAATCCCGCCGACCAAGAAATTACTTTGACGATAAAATATGCTGGAAGAGAAAAATGAAATCAGGCAAAATATCTCGGAAGAGAAAATTAAAATCCGGCACATGTTGCCGGAAGGCAATACTGGACCTAGTTTTAAGCTTTTGTTCTCATAATTTTTCTCAAACCAATTTTAAATTGGAACTTACATTTAATCGTGAATCTATACGAAGCTAAATTATAAGACATAAGACGATTCGGCATATTTTACCGGAAGGAAATACTCAACTTATTTTTTATTCAAAGAACTTTTACTGATTTCATTCAACCAATTTCAGTCAATAATAAATCAAAATCTGATAAATGGTATGTTTAAACCTCGCTTCATAAATTTCAACCGTTTCGAAATAAAAGCAACAATACCCTGACAATAAAATTCTGTAATTTACAGTTTATCGTATTGCCCAGAATGACATGTACTATTATGCTCTTGTAATTTGCACCTTACTATAATTCCAGGAATTACAGTTATCCCAGGTTGGTCACTCAGAGCACACGTGTGAGGACGAGAATTCGAGGAAGTTGTCGTCTATGCGACCGCATACCAGTCTTCTTTATTCCTTTACTCCTCACCAGTTTCATCCCAAGTGGATTTGCATCTTCGCACTATATTCTCTAGTACAGGGTAGCCGCTCAAACTTGAAAAAATTTCAGTCTCCATATTTGCCGATCAAAAATTACATTTTTCAGGTTGACTTTTAAGCGCATATAATAATAATTATGATACTGTAATATCAATATAATTATTATATTATAGATGTATCGGCGTAATGGAAGCTAAAGATGCATGGGAGGACAGGAAAGTGTAAAGAAAAATTGTTTGAAAAAATGTGTGATGAAGTGTGTCAGCGGAGTGAGAAACGCCTGAAACGAACGATCTTGGCTACTAATGGGCCCTCGTGGAGAGCTTTACTCAGTGGATGTGATTAGAGTAAAGAGTATAGATCTTACTATGGGATTATCAGTCAGTTTGCGTATTTTTGTGTGAAGTATGCCATATGATGACTTTGTGAAGCTCTTCACCTGGGGTGACTGCTAGATAGATTGATCAGCGACCTGTGTCGGGGTGGCATTGCGGAACAAATGTGTTTCTTAAATAAGCAGTAGAAGAAAATAGGAGGATAATATAGTGAATAAATTCTTTTAAATAAAATAATGTAGATACCATAATCCTAATAGTGGAATTTTGAATCAAACAAAAGAATCATTAGCCAAATAGTTGAATTTTCGAATAAAAAAATTAATTTTTATTTGAACAGTTGCATTCACAACCAAGTTTAATTTTTAACTTATAGTTTGAGTTTCAACCTACAAAAATAAATCTTTAACCAAATGATCGAATTCCCCCACCCGAAAAGATTAAACTTTAACCAAAAACGGTTGCATTTTCAATTCTCTAGAAAATAGTTGAATTTTCTATTAAAAAAATGAATTTTTAACGAAAGAATCGACTTCTCGACCAAAAAAGATGGCTTTTTAAAATAATATTGGAATTTTTCACAAAATAATTAAATTTGTATCCACATAGTAGAATTTTTAAACGAAAACGATCAATTCAGGCCTGAAAACATAATAGTAGAGTTTTGAATTAGGAAGAATAAACTTCCAAAAAAGATGAAATTTCTACCTAAAGATGAATTTTGTATCCAAAAGGAAGAATTTTCTATAAAAAAAGACGAATGCTTAACGAAACAGATTAATTGAACCAAAAATATGACTTTTCAAAAGTTAGTGAAGATTTAAACAAAATAATTACATTTTTAACTAAATAGTGGAATTTGTAACCAAAAGATATAAATTTTGAACCAAAAATATTATAGTAGACTTTTCACATAGAAGAAATCAATTTTCAACCAAAAAAGATGACCTGGTAACAAAATAATTGAAATTTCAACAGAATAATGATATTTTCAACGAAATAGAAGAATTTTTAATTAAAAGAGATAAATTCTGAACCAAAAGTGTAATAGTAATCTTTTCTTGGACCGAGAATTGACTTTCAGCCAAAAATGAATACATTTTCACTTAAAGATAAATTTACAGTCCAAAAGAACCAGGTTTGAATTTTCGTTTTTGAATTTTGAAAATATTAAATTTTCAACGAAAAATTCTTGAAACTGCTTATTGGGTTCTATTAATTCAGTTCTCATTTAGGCGAAGAAATCGAGAAAAAGGGGAAAAAGGAGAATTTTTCTGAAAACAGGACAAAAACAGAACCTATTTGAATAAGGGTGAAAGAGGAAAATATAAGAAAGAAGTCTCTTAAAGTCCTTTATTATATTTGAAAATCCTTTGAAACTCCGCAAAATATTTTTAAATCCTCTAAAATCCGTGGATGGGTACTTGTCAAATTGAAGGCAAACTTCAAGTCCCAGTAATATAACATTAACTCCTCTACGAAATGGTCAGTTATTTTTTTTCATTTCTATTCCTATTTGCTCTAATTTGATATAAGAACACCCCAAACGTCATTACCGTACGGCGTCCCAACCTCATTTTGCACATGGATAAACTGATTTTCTCCTTTTTTTGACAGTAAACCGAATTTTTCAAGTCAAATAAATATTATTGTGAAAACCTTAACGTCTGTTCCACGATTTTTGTAATATCAGACGTCATCACCGTACGTCTTTTTTTCTAGAAAAATATTGTAGTTACAGTTGAGTAATCAATACAGAAATATTACGTGTCACTCCAGTTTTGGAGTGAAGAAAAAAATAAAAACCGTTCCGTTACTTGCTCAGAGGTGTTTTCTTTCATGAGGAGGTGACTTTTCATGATTAAAATATGTTATTTTTTCATGAATATTAAAAAAAGCTAAAGTTCATCATTTTTCTCGCATCATTTCCGTACGGCATAATAACAGAGCGGACGACTGCTTATATGCGCGTGCGCGTGCGCGTAGATCAGGTGGGCCGGTTTTTTTATTGTTTCCTAACCTATATTTCTAAATATACAGATCTCAAGAAGTGAGCTAAATAAGTCAATTAGAAAGAAAAAGATGTGTTGAAAATTATATTACAACACGGGTAGGTAGATTTTTTATTACGGCTAAAAGGTGCTGAGATTCTAATAGAAAAATTTTAGAAAAAAAGTAATTTAATTTAGTTTGCCCTATATGTGTTGAATTTTCATGTATTCATATTTTCAATTTTGATAAAAATGGAAGCATAATTTATTACTCAGTTACTTAGTTAGTGTGTAACACGATATAATCAATTGATTTTAATACACTTGAAAGACTGCATAATAAATCATGTAAATAGTTTTAGTGAATGTTGAATCTGTAATTGTACTACAGTCACGTTGTTTCCATTTGTGTAATTCAAAACATGTTTATTGAAATAAAAAATAATAATAACAAATAAACTTTTAATTTATTACGTCACCTTACTTATATTAGACAAAATTATCCACAACAGTTATAAATATTTCGTTTTTCCTAACTGGCATGCGTTACAGTATTCGCTTTTGAACTTTTTAAAAGCTCGCGCTATCTTTAAACAAACTCCTAACCTCAAACCCACTTTCCGTATTTCATATAAGAATTTCATTATTATTATTTTATTATAATTATTATTATTATTAACTGCCCCTTTTGGATTATAAATTTTTAGAGGTGATAAGATCAATTTCCGTTATGAAATATTTAATTCATAATAATAATGTGATTGCCACTGTAGATGTTGAAAATTGCCTTCGATTTGACAATTACCCGAATATACTTTCGAACCTTTTGAATCCTTTAAAATCTTTGCAAATATTTTTAAACCTTATGAAATCCCTTCAAATCTTTGAAATCCCATTAAAATCCCCTGACATTCCTCAAAATTCCGTAAAATATTTCTTTATCTCTTGAAATTCTTTAAAATTCCGTGACTTCTTTTGAAATATCTCGAATTCTCTTCAAATCCATTGAAATCCCTTAAAATCCTTTGTAATCTGCGGAAATTGTTCCTAATTCCTAAAAACCCCTTTAAAGCCCTAAAAGTTCATCGAATCCTTCAGTATCTCTTGAAAGATCGTAAAATCTCTTGAAATCTGATCATACTCACTGGAAGCCACTTAAAGCTTCTAAAATCCCTTGAAAAATTGAGATACTCGCCGAAATTTTACTAAGTATTTTCTTCAAACTCTTCCAACATAATTTTGTAATCCTTTGGAATAGTTTGAAATACCCTAAAACTTTTGTAATGGCCTGCAATCTGTTGAAATCCTTTAAACCCTGTTAAAATGATTTCAAAACACTGGAAACCTCTTAAATCTTTTGAAATCCCTTCAAATCTTTTGAAGTCTCGTTTACAGTGAAAATAATTTATACATGTGACGTTCCGCAAGGAAAGAGCCCTCTTTGTGGGTATGGATTTACATATAGGACACATGTTAAATTTTTTGTTCATGGAAACCCGAATATCTTCTAAATTACAATTGACAACATGGGCTCTTTCCTTGCGGAACGTCACATATTGTTGATTTTACGAACGGGCGAACCCATCCACCTGAGTCCCGAAACGAAATTTTGACTGTACGGGGTATAAAAGAGTAATGTGATATCAGATTGCTTTTTAGAGTTAGATATAATTTGGTCTTCGAAGCGCGCGGTAATGGTCGCGCGGTGGCTGATGGAGATTTCATGGTCGTGCGGTAACCGACCGTGATGTCTTGGCCGTGCGGTGATTTAATTTTTTTACGTCGACTGTCGACGTTGTGACTGAGTCGATTGAAAAATTAGATGTAAGTCTGGAATCATAGGTTGAAAAGATCCCAACCTCCAAGAAATACTCTGGTCAGGTGAGGAGGTGAACTCGGAGAACACCTACATGACGTAAGACGGGATGAAGGAGGTCGGGATCTGCAAAGACCGCATGTAAAAACGTGAATAAAGGACAATGTAAATATTGTTGTTAATTAAAAGTTCACCCCGCCCTTCATTCGGCGAAAGTTGATATATTGAGTGAAAGAATATAGAATCTTACGTAAGAATGGGGGGGGGGGGGATTACATAAATCTTGAAAATCCATACAATAGAGGAAAGGGGTGTCTAAAATTTCAAAAACCATCCTTACGTAATTACCTAACGTTCCCATAAGTGCGAAAAATCTTGTCGCATGAATCACACTTTAAGGCCAAATACTTACCTGGCGATGAACACGCGAACAAGAACTTAATTCAGGTTATTACGCCGCGAGGGTGAGAAGAGCACATTAAACGATAAGTCATTTCTGACGATAAGTTACAAACGAGAGAATGTAAAGACGCAGAGAAAATGGAAGTGCATTATTTTCCGTCTGTTAGTATTGGTGCAGCCTTCACAAGGAATGAGGGAGTAAATACATGGTGAACTATTGGAAGAATGGAGAACACTTACTTTCATCTTTGGCATATTTACGACTTCATTTTAAACTGATAATGTCTTTGAAAATAATTTCCAATTTGTTCTTCGACAAATAAATTGGCAAATTTTCCTCATCTCTTAAATCACTTATTCCATTGGTCTATCTTTCAAGAATCAGAGTTGGGGCACTTTTTAGCCATTGTGGATTCCCGATTGCAGGGTGTAGATTTTGAAATAATTTCTCATGATATTTACAACACACGTCGAGGTGAATTCAAAACAATAAAAATTTCCATCTCATATTGTATGCACGAACGATAAAAGTATGAACTCTACTCGAAGATGGCTGTACTTACTCATTATCTTGTCACGATTCCCTTGCGAGAAAAGTCGTAGGATGTGCCATCTAGTGATTTTTTTCATAAGGAAAATTAGCATAAAATATTCACTTGTACTCTTGCACAATTTGCAATCAGGCAAGAACAAGGGTATCGAAAACCAGTTATTCTGGAATTGGTATTCTCAAATAAAGGAAAATTAATTAATTCGAGTGTTGGTGTACTTTGTTTCTTGGCAAAGGTCCGGTTTTACTGCTTTACTTAAAACCACTTAGGATTAACAAGGAACTCTAAACGTCTTAATTAAAACTATAAGGTTCAATAAGTATGCAAATAAAATAAGAACTAAAAGAGCAGAAATATGCTATTCCAGTCTAATAAAGTTGAAGCGACAATTGCCGTGTGCTTCATGTAACCATTCAAACGTGAAACGTTACTTTTGAATGTTTTTCAGAAACTTCAAGAACCATTCTATTTAGGAAATATCTAAAAAAACTCTAAATGAAATAAATATATTGGAACTTTCGAATAAACTTTTATTTCAATCAAAGAAAGACAGTGAAATCTAACTGAAATTTCAGTGAATAGTCCCTGGGCAACGATTATGATACTTTTTTACTTTATTTCTTCTTCCACTTTTCCGAATTCAAGTGAATTTTGAAAAATTAACCAACAAGTTTTGATAAATTCTACATAATGACAAATGAATCTAAGGATCTCTTAATTTGACTGATTTACAAGTAGAAAAACTACAAGAATTGCAGGGAACAGACAATGAAGTGATTCCACTTACAATTAACAGAGTTTCTGTACAACTTGTTGTTAGTTGTAAATTCTTTTTCACTTAACATGAATTGGTGGTAGGTAAACAGTACCCAGACCTTGTACTCACGACACAATTGACACTTTTTAAACTTTTTTTTAACGACACAATTATTTTGCCACTGTTTGGCAAAAATTATTTTCTCACCAAGAGGAAGTTATTTCTGATTCAAGAAAATTGTAATTGAATTAATTTAATAGATTGAATGGAATAAGTATATTGTATGTATACCATATTTCAAAAATAGTTATCTTTTTATTCGATATTTCTATTCATAATATTATTATAATTAAATATTATAATATGTATGTATAATATATCCCTATTTCTATAGATGGGCTCAAATACCATATCCGCCATCTAAAAAATCGGAAATTTAAAAATATTTGAGGGGATTTCAATCTTTTTAAATTTCAAGGACTTTCCAACAAATTTTCAAAAAATGTAACACATCAACGGATTCCAATGGTTTTTCAAGGATGTTAGCGGATTTTAGAGGCTTTGAAAGGATTTTAGATGGTTTCATAGCTTTAAAATTACTTAAAAATATTTCGAGGGATTTCAGAAAATTTCAAAGATTTCAAGGGATTCTAAGAGATTTCAAAAAGTTTCAAGGAATTGGGAAATTTTTGCGGATATTAAAAGGGTGTCAAATATATCAAATGATTTCAAAAGTTTCAAGGGATTTCAGGAAATTAAAAAAAAAATTTACAGGATTTCAGGTAGTAAATAAAATTGAATGAAATTTTAAGTCTCAGAGGATTTCAAAGATTCAAACATTTTTGATTAAATTTTGGAGGATGTTAGAGATTTCAAGATGTTGTACCGGATTTCGAAAGATTTCTAAGGATTATCCCAGTTGCAAGGGATCTTAAGCGTCGTGAAGGGTTTTAAAGAATATCGACTGTTTATTTCATCACCAAAAGTCCTAATGAAAAAATTGATAAAAATAGACTTGATTCCATACACAGAACAACGAAAATCGAAATAGTTTATTTTGAAAGATTCGAAGATCTCAAGGAGTTTTTGCGGCATATGAAATTTTTTAAGGGATTCAAGAAATTTTACAATATTTGAGGGAGTTGTAAAATTTCAGAAGAAATTAAAAGATTTCATAAAAAAACGATTATGAGGAATTTCCAGAGATTTCAGAGAATTCTAACTGATTTCAAAGCTTTGAGGGCATTTTGGAAGATGTGAATAAAATTTTAGAAAATATCAAAGATTTCAGGTGATTTCAAAGGGATTTATCAGATTTCACGGGATTTAAAGGATTTCATAATTTTTCAAGGAATTTTAAAAGATCTTTAAGATTCCTACACGGAAAAAAATTATATAAGCTGTCTATCGATACCCGCAGATTTGTTTATAATTTTAAATTTCATAATTTGTTTATAATTTAAACCAAAAGAATCTGTAAGCTAGTCACAGCTTTTTGCATGAAGATATTTTACGGGCTTTTACTCAGTATTTGTGGGACAAGTAGGGACTTTAAACAATTGAGAAGTTTCTTCGTTTCAACATTTTCAAGGGGTTTCAGATAATTTTGTAAGATTTCAGACAATTTTGATGAATTTTTAACTTCAGGGAAGAAATATAATGAAATGCAATTTTAATGGACTTCTAGCGATTTCTGCTGATTTCAGGGATTGCATCGGTTTCAAGGAATTTTAAAATATTTTACCGGATTTAAGATATTCATAGGATTTCAGAAAAATGTAAGATTTCAATGGTTTCTACGAGCTTTAGGGGACTTCAAAGATTTTAAGGGATTCGAGAAGATTCACGAGTTTTCCATGCATTTCAGTGGATATCAACAGATTTTAGGCGAATTTTAAAAGATACGAAAGGATTTTACGCGATTTTCTGATATATATATATATATATATATATATATATATATATATATATATATATTTCTTCAAAGTATATAACGTATTTTGTGTTTCCATCAGATCTTAAAAATAGTTAAGTTTTCTGGTTGATATTTTGAAATTGCAAAGCACTATTTTGCGTTTTTTAAACACATTTATGCTACACCTCACGGTGTGCCACGACTGACTTCAACCCAAGAGGGCTTGCATCTGCCGGTTTTTTTTCTGAATATACTTCTGGGATGCCCCACGTTCATTTTGAGCCCAGAAAGAAAAATATCGCTTGGGCCGTTTTTGAGAAAACACTTTTTTAAATTTTTTTAAAGAGGTTAATCAACATATTTCAATGAAAATAAGTTAAACGTGGAATTTCATTGGCTCAAACCATTCAGTTTGGCAACCAAAAAAGGGCTACAGGCGCTGAACATCTTACGAGAACTGAAACCCTTCAATATTTTTGAAAAATGGTGAAAAAGTGGGGGAAAATCAGTTTTTTGAAAATTGCCTTATTCCTTTTCATCCTATGTCCCAAACACCTCAACAAGAATTAAAGTGCTTGGAATTTTCTGTAAAATGAAAAAAAAATCGAATGTTCTATCTCTAAAAGTTTGGGAGTTATGGTCCTAAGAAGTCGATTTTAAGAGAATAATTTGAATGAAAAAAATATATATATATAGTTTTTGGGAAATAAGTTATTTCCTATGCCCATCTGGTAAAAATTGCCGAAAAATTGATTAAAGGAGACTTAATTTTGAGTACATCTAAAAAGAAACATTGCCTTTTTTTATGAAATTTTGTTTAACATCAATTTTATAAATAAAATTTCTCGTTTTTCAAAAGAACTCATCTCCTCAGGGTTTTAGGTGAAAGTTGTCAGTAAGTTATTTAAAAAAAACCTAATTTTGAGGAGATCTAAAAATAAACAATGGTGTAGCTGTAATAGAACCAAAATTATTATATAATAGCCTTCACTCATTTTAGGCTTACAATCATATTTTCATATTGTCGTTAATAAAAGTTTTCAGTTCACAATTAAATTAATTAGGTCTTCATTTAATGCAAGCACAAGATACACAATATGATGAAAACATTTTTCCATGTCTCATCCTGCAGAAACGTAAAATTAAAAAAAAAAAAATTCAACAACATTCCATAAAAAGCGTAATTTTCCGGAGGCCATAATTTCGATGCGATTAGAGCTAGAGCATTTTTTTTTAGATTTGCTAAAAATTAGGTCTTCCTTAACCCATCTGGTGGCCACTTTCTCCTGAAATGCTCGGAAAATGAGTTCTTTTGGAAACCGATAAATTTTATTTGAAAAATTGATGTTGAACAAAATTTCATAAAAAATGGCCATATTCAGACGGCCATAATTTTGGTTCTATTACAGCTAGAGCATTGTTTTTTTACATCTATTCAAAATTAAGTCTTTTAAATAACTTACTGGCAACTTTCACCTAAAACACTGAGGAAATGAGTTCTTTTGAAAAACGAGAAATTTTATTCATAAAATTGGTGTTAAACAAAATTTCATAAAAAAGGGTCATATTCAAAGGCCACACTTTTCGTTCTATCAAAGCTAGAGTAATTTTTTTTAGATCTACTCAAAATGGAGTCTCCTTTATTTAATTAGTCGGCAATTTTTACTTGATATGCATAGGAAATAAGTTATTTCCCCAAAACTATATATATATTTTTTTCATTCAAATTATTCGCTTGAAATCGACTACTTAGGACCATAACTCCCAAACTTTTAGAGATAGAACATTTGATTTTTTTTTTCATTTTGCAGAAAATTTCAAGCACTTTAATTCTTGTTGAGGTGCTTAGGACATAGGATGAACTCGGAGAAGGCAATTTTCAAAAAACTGATTTTCCACACTTTTTCACCATTTTTCAAAAATATTGAAGGGTTTCAGTTCTCGTATGATGTTCAGCATCTGTAGCCCTTTTTTGAATGCAAAGCGGAATTCTTTGAGCCAATGAAATTCCGCGTTTAACTTATTTTCATTAAAATATGTTGATTAACCTCTTTAAAAAAATTTAAAAAAGTTCTTTCTCAAAAAGGGCTCAAGCGATATTTTTCTTTTTGGGCTCAAAATGATCGTGGGGCATCCCAGAAGTATATTCAGAGAAAAAACGGCATATGCAAGCCCTTTTGGGTTGAAGTCAGTCGAGGCACACCGTGAGGTGTAGCATAAATGTTTTAAAAAATCGCAAAATAGTGCTTTGCAATTTTCAAAATATCAAACAGAAAACTTAACTATCTTTAAAATCTGATGGAAATACAAAATACGTTATATACTTCAAAGAAATATATATAAGAAAATCGCGTAAAATCCTCTTGCATCTTTTAAAATTCGCCTAAAATCTGTTGATATCCACTGAAATTTCTGGAAAACTCGTGAATCTTCTCGAATCCCTTGAAACCGATGCAATCCCTGAAATCAGCAGAAATCCCTAGAAGTCTATTAAAAATTCATTTCATTAAATTTATTCCCTAAAGTTTTCTAGAAATTCGTTGAAATCCCTTGAAATATATCAAGTATTATCAGCGTTCTGGATGCCTTTTTAAAATCCATCAAAATTTTCTGATATCTTACAAAATTATCTAAAACCCCTTGAAAATATTGAAATGAAAAAACTCCTCAATATTCATGAAAAAAGCTGTGGCTAGCTTACAGATTCTTTTGGTTTGAATTATAAGAAAATTATAAAATTTTAAATTATAAAAAAATCTTCGGGTATCGATAGACAGCTTATATAATTTTTTTCCGTGTTGAAATCTCTCATATCTTCCAAAATTCCTTGGAAAACTATAAAATCCTTCAAATCGCGTAAAATCTGATAAATTCCTTTGAAATCACCTGAAATCTTTTATATTTTCTAAAATTTTATTCACATCTTCCAAAATACCTTGAAAGCTTTGAAATCAGTTAAAATTATCTGAAATCTATGGAAATTCCTGATAATCATTTTCTCATCTTCTGAAATTCTACAAATCCCTCAAATATGATAAAATTTCTTGAAATCTCTTAAAAAATTTTAAATGCCGCAAAAACTCCTTGAGATCTTCTAATCTTCCAAAATAAACAATATCGATTTTCGTTGTTCTGTGTATGGAATCAAGTCTTTTTTTATAAATTTTTTCATTAGGACTTTTGTTCAGCACCGGTAGCCCTTTTTTGGATGCCCATTAAAATACATACATACATATATATTTTCAATAAAATATCTTGATTATAACCTCTTCAAAAAAATCAAAAAAAGAGTTTTCTCAAAAAGGGCCCAAGCTATTTTTTTCTTTTTGGGCTCAAAATGATCGTGGAGCATCCCAGAAGTAAATTCAGAAAGAAAACCGGCATATGCAAGCCCTTTTGGGTTGAATTCAGTCGTGGCACACCGTGACCTTTCATGAGATCTCGTGGGATTCCTAGAAATCTTTGCAAGCCTTTGAAATCCTTTGAATTCAAATTCAATAAAAAATCTCTCAAAATTAGAAAAAATCGGATAAAAATCTTAAAATACCGCGAAATGTTTCAAAATGTTACGAAATACCGTTAATTTTTGAAACCCCTCATAATTCATTGAAATCTTTAAAATCCGGAAAAATCTTCCCGCATCTTTTGAAATCCCTTACAACATATTAAAATCTTTTGAAACCCATTGAAATTCCTTGCCACCCTCGATAATTCTTTCAAATCTTTTAAAATCTTAGGAAATTCTCTAAAATTAGTGGATACAATTTGGAATATTTTGACATCTCTTAAAACCCCTTAAATCGCTTTAAACACTATTAAAATCCTTTAAATCTTGAAAATCAAATAAAAGTCCCGTATAATCCTCTAAAATCCGCGGACATTCCTTAAAATCTCTGAAATTCGATTAAATTCTTTGAAATATTTGAAATCCCTTCAAAATTTATCGAAATCTTTAAAATTTGTGAGAATATTTCCGAATCTCTTGAAATCACTTACAATATAATAAAATCTTATGAAATCTAATAAATATACTTTGGAATCTTTTGAAACCTCTTAAAATCCTTAGACATCCCGTGAAATGTTTTCAAATCTTGTAAAATCTCTTTAAATCCGTGCAAATCTTCGATGTCCCATTAGAATCTCCTGATATCCTTCAAAATTCGTAAAAATACGAAATCTCTCAAAAACCCTTGAAATCTCTTCAGATCCCTTGAAATCCGGTGAGATCCGGTGAAATCTTGTAAAATCTTTTCAAAAAATTGATGTTCTCTCTGAAATTGTACTACATAATTTCATCAAATACTTGAAATCTATTCATATCTTTTGAAATTATACCCTAAAACTTTTTTAATCCCTTGAAATCTTTTGAAATTCCTTGAGATCTCATGAAATCACTAAAAAACTTGGGAAATCTCACCAAATGCCGTAAAAATGTTCTGATTCCTTGAAACACTCCTTAACCCTCAAAATGCCCTAAAATCTGTTGAAATACTTTTAAATCACTGGGAATCTTTTAAATCTTTTGAAATCTCGTTAAGTCTCGTCAGGTGAAGGGGTGAATGGTGGGGGGTCATGAAAATCTTATAATACTTTACAATAGGGGGGAGGGTGTCTGAAATTTCAAAAACCATCCTTGCGCAATTAATAGGCGTTCCCTAGTAAACTCGTAAAGAAATTAAAATAACTAAAAATACTTTTTTTAAGGTTTCCCAACTCAGAAAATGAGAAAAGTAAAATTCTGGCCTCAGGGAGAAGTTGATTGCGTTCATATAGAGGATTTAAGTGACCCTTAAGCTTCCAAAGGAGCAATACGATTAGCTGACTGGAGTTTTAAGTTCCATTTAAAGTTTAAGTGAAGGCGATAAAATGGACCCTTGGAATACGACTTTTCCTCCCTCTGGTTCCGCCACTGTTGAGCCATCATCGTTGGCAAAGAAAGGCTAGTTCAGTCATACATACGTTATTGCACCTGAATGCGTATTCGCGAACGCGGGAAGAGATCGCGCGTCAAATAAGGGCGTATGTATCCATGGCAGACCGTGAACTGCGGCACGGACATAAAACACACGCATACAAATGGTGTGCGTGTACTTAGCATAAGTCTCGCACCCGAGGCACTCTCTCATCGTATTTCATGCCGCGGCTAGGCTGCGGCGACTCGAAGCGAGCACAAGCATAACCGCCTTCTTCTTCCTCTTATTCTTCTTCTTCTTCCTTCGTCCTCATCCTCCTCCAACTCGTTTTTCGTCATCTTCTTTAGTGACTTGAGCCGGTTACATTACCAAAGTAATGTAATGAAACCGACAATGAGAATAAATTCAAGGACAGTTGGAGAATTTGTTTGATAATGACCAGAGAAGAGATTAAGTACCTGTATGACTAAAGAAGGTACCCTCGTCTAACTGGAAAACGATATGAAAATGTGATTTAAGAGTCAACAATCTGAAGAATGGTTTGATGACAGTTTTTATTATTTTCGCTCTGGGCTCATCTTTTTATTTTTATTTCACTCTCATTTTCAAAATTGTCATTTGTAGCTTGAGATTATGCATTTATTATTATTTTCTTGAATGTTAATAATTGTCTCGCCTGCATATCATAAGAAGGAAGGAACCTCCTTGATGAGCACCCGTTCAACCCATTCTATTCCATTCCAGTCATCTATTCGATACCATTCTATCTATCACTTCTATGTATCAATTCCATCTATCAACTTCATCTTTTTATTTCATCTATACCCAATATCCATTTCATCTATATCCAATATCCATTTCATCTATCCATTCAATCTATACATTCCATCTATTCATTCCATTTCAACATTCCATCTATATATTACTTCTTTTATTTGATATGTCTAATCCATTAATTTTAGTCATGTCATTCATTCATCCATACCATCCTTCCATTTCATCTCATCATTCCATTTATACATTCCATCTATCCATTCCATTTATCTAATTCATTAATACATTTCATCTGTCTATTCAATCTATCCTTTTTATCTAAGAATTCCATCTATCAATTTCATCCATTTATTACATCCTTCTATACATTTATGTAAACCATTCTCCCATTTCATGTATCAGTTCCATCTATACATTTCAGCTAACTATTCCATACATTTCAGTCATTTCATCTATTCATTCACTCATACCACGCTGAAAAACCCAGTTCTCGTCAGATCACTGAAGTTAAGCAGCGTTGGAAGCGGTTAGTACTTGGATGGATGACCATTCAAGAATACTGAGTGCTGTTGGCATATCGTGGGTGTGGTGAGCCTACACTTGTAGTTATTTATAACTAAAAGAAAACTATCCACCTAGAAACACTACCCGAATCGGGTAGTGTCACGCCTACCCTGAAAGGGAAATGGCTTAATGGTATACACACATACATACATACAATCTGTGCATTCCATCCGATCAGTCCATTTATACATTCTGTCTATCCGTTTCATCTTTCTATTCAATCCATTATAGACATTTCAGCCACTTCATCTATTCACTCACACCATCTATCGATACCATCTATACATGCAATCTAACCATTCCATCTATTAATTTTATCTATCCATTTTATCTATCAGTTCCATCAACTCATTCCATCTATACATTTTATCAATGAATTTCCTCTATAAATCCCATCCATTCCCTCAATTTCAGCCATTTCATCCATTCATCTATTTAATTTACCTATTCCATCTATCCCTTCCATCTATAAATTTCATCTATCCATCCCATCCCTCCATTGCATTTATACATTTTATGTATGAATTTCCTCTATACATTCCATCAATTCCAGCCGTTACATCCATTCTACCATGCATCCATTTCCATTCACCTATTCCATCTATCCATTCCATCTATCATCTTCATATATATACCAATTTATTCTATATATTATATTTATCTGTTCCATACATTTAAGCCATTTACGCCATTTGGGAAATTTCCGCTATACCATCTATCGATTCCATCAATCCGTTCCATCTATTCATTGCATCTATCCATTCCATCTATTTCATCTATACATTTTATCACTGAATTTCCTCGATACATCCGAACCATTCCATCAATTTCAGCCATTTCGTCTATTGATCTATTTCATTTACCTATTCCATCTATCCATTCCATCTATCAATTTCATCTATCCATTCCATCTTTCCATTCCATCTATCCATTCTATCTATCCGTTTCATCCAGCCATTTCATCTATTTCATCTTTACATTT
>CAKNYM010042293.1:0-69210 GCA_932195095.1 Andricus curvator | reverse complement strand
AAATTTATCAAATTTACAAACTTATAAACGAATTTTTTTTTTTTTTTGAAAATGATACATTATAATGAATTTAGATCAATTAAAATGTATAAGGTAGGACTGATTCACTTAACCTTACTGACGAGTCCAGTGAGTCAGTCCAGGACGAAACATAGAAAATCTAACTTTAATTTAATTAAAAATAGATGTCTATTTAACAATTAATTGTAGAACATGAAACAAATAAACATTATCGATCCTAATGCCCAGGGCCGGTGCAGCCCATATTTTGCATGTCTGGAATTTGGAGTTTGTAAGGGGTTGGGGGGGGGGGGTAGTTTTTGTTCATTTTGAAGAGATGGTTCTTCTTCATACATCATTCCTGCAGATAAATGCGTTCATAATTTTATTAAAATCTAAGTTATCCAAACGATCTAGGTGAATATGTAATATCGTCAGATTTTTTAGCCGCTTTTGCCCCATTATGGATCTTAAATACGTTTTCACCACCACCTGCACAAAAACGCAATTGCGATTTGTTAATTGTGAATGAATTATATGAATATTATTATCAAAAGAAACTATAAGGCTAACGGAACTGAAAAATTGTTAACAAATGATATATATCGTAATAAATAAGAAATTACAAAAATGTTATGAAATATAGCTTGCTACAAAATGTTCCTCAAAGTTTATTGACTTTTTGCAATGGTTTTTTATATAATTTTTGTAGAGACATGTTCACGATTGGCTTGCCAATGAAATATGTTTTTGTACATGGGAAATAAGGAGAAACGTATTTTTTTCAATTATCATAACGAAATTAATACATTCTTTATGGAAATTGAAAAATTTTAAGGATAAAATGAGTCTTTTGCAATTTTTAGTTTGAGAACGGTGTCATTTTTTGCAATTTATGAGGTATCAAAGTTTATCTTATTTCACTTTATCCATTTTTATGCACTCTTTCAAAATTCACAAGAAAAATTCAAAAACAATACAAAATGGTAAAGTTATTTTTAATTTTTGAAAAAAAAGAAAAAATCTCTCAAATTTTGAGATTTTAATGTTTTACTTGTTTCAGTTTGTCCAGTTTTTTTACTCGTTTGAAACCGATGAAAAAAAAATGAAAAAAGAATACAAAATGGCAAAGCTGTTTGAATTTTTTTTTTAAATTACAACACATTTTTTTCGATGACACTTCCAGGAGTGATCGGTAATCAATATTTGAGGCGGTCTAAGGCTTAGTTTGTTCGCGAAAAAACGAAGGAAATGTAACCAGCTTTGCCGTTTTTGACGCATTATATCGTTATGTCCGATAAAATAACATATTTCCTTGATTTGAAGTAAAAAATAACAGTAAAATACAATAAATTAACAGTAAAAAAACAGAATTTTGTTTCTCCCGAATTATCTATCACACCTAAAAATTTCCACGAAAAAAAGGTAACTGGTTTGAGAAAATTTTGTGTTTTAGTTATTTTTTTAATCGAAACAGCTTTACCATTTTGTATCCTTTCTTCATTTGTCTCATCGGCTTCGTAAGAGTGAAAAAAAACTTGACAAACTGAAACAAGAAAAACTTAAATTCTCAAAAATTGCAAAAAGGCAAGGTTTCGAAAATCAAATAAATAAAAAATTTCCTTCCGAAAAATACAAAATCCAGCCGATTTATTCTGGAATTAACCAAATATACGAACCAATATGTTGTTATAAAACTTATTAACCCTCGCGCTGTAAGCGGTTTTATGACACCTTTTCGCTGTAAACGGGGGTCTGTGAGACTCAAGGTTTTTTTTATTTGTTGAAGTGATAGGAAAAATCTGGCAAAATTTAGACAACATCATTAAACCTTCTACTTTATGGATCAGTCGATCAGTAACAGGAAATTTTTTTTTGAAACAAGTTATTGCATTTGAACAATTAAAAATACCAACGTAGTCGTCTGGGTCTCACAGACCCCCGTTTACAGCGGAAGGGTTAAACTTGCGGTTTTCGGTATCGCAGTCAGTTCCCTTCTTCTCTTGAGTAGTGTTTAAGATTTTATTCTCATTTTCTATATTACATTTATTATTCTCGCTAATATTGAAAGAGTTCGCTATTAGCGGTATTGCTATTTCCTGCTTCTATCGATGGGAGAGAATTGGAAGAAATGATACCTGCAAATTTGAAATGTTGAAATATACAATAGAAAAGTTTCTCGTCAGAAATCGCCAGAATTCCTGATTTTCCTGACTATTCCTAAATTTTCTTTAGTAGGATTTTGAGTAGAATAAAAAAGAATATTTGAAGAAAAAATAATCGAGTTATTTTGAGAAATTGAATTTTGACAATTTTTTAAAAAACGGTTCTGCCTGGTATTACGGAATTTTCCGTAGAAATAACCGGTCAAGTATAGAGCTAGGTGGCTAGTATTACGAAATTTTCCGTAGCGTTAGTCCTGATCGAGCTGGAGTCTTACGGAAAATTCCGTAACTTAACACAGTTAAGAAAAATTGAGACGTTGTCAAAAGCGATATTTGAAAATAGAAAAAAAATAAAAAACTGAAAATTTGAACATCTTTTTTTAGAAAAATATCTGAGATGTTTTTTTCTTTTCATAAGTTGTGCCAGTTTAAAAAAATTGAAGATATGAGGGTTTGACGTTTCTCAGTCCGATGTGGAATATGTAAATAAATTGATAACTATTTTTTTTTTAATTTTCAAAAAAATAATTACTGTAAAAAACAATATATTACAAAACTTTAAATTTACGGTTCTCTGCATCACAGTCAATTTCCTTCTTCTCTTGAGTGTTTACGTTTTCACTCCTATTTTCGAAAATACCATTTTCATTCTCACTAATATTACAAGAGCTAAAGCTATCACCGATACCATTGCCGAAAACAGAAATCGAAAACGGACAGTGCAGAACCCAGACAAGATATATGTTTTTGAAGCAAAAGTAAATTTTTTTTATCTTTCTGTCCAGTTTTCCGTGTATGGAATTTCCATGGTTGGAAATTTAAATGTCTGGAGTTCTCCATGGCATCCATGCTGGCTGCGCCGCCCCTGCTAATGCCAATAAAAAAATCTTTTTCACACTTATAATACCTAGGTCAATTGAAAACGATATCTTTCGAAAAAACATCAAAGACGTCATCTAATTATATTTCAAATGTTGAATATTTAGCCTATACTTGCAAATAAGAAGTATCTTCATTTTTTTGAAATTTGTTTATGACTCTGAGGCAATTGAAGTACGTGCGAACGAGCTTTTGATTCATTAATGCTACACTCATGGTGAGAGTACTCATCTGAAACTTGTCACGCAGAATCATTTGTATGCAAGTATTTGAGAGGCAACTGGAATTGCGCAGGTGAGATTAATAAAGTGTTTAATACGCGACACCATATGCCGACTAACTCGAGAAATCACGTTTTGTATTTGAATGAAATCGGTGCATAAAGGAACATTGCAATTTAATGCAGTTCGGTACTGCAATTCAAATCAAAACAAACTTTATCGCCTTAAATCTTGGCGTTCTTGCACACTTGAATTATGATAAAACTCGTTTCGATGTTAAGTTATTGAGCTCTTTCTTTAAAAAATATTCGCTTTTATTACACCCTGTTCATTAATCTGATCAATTATTTGTTATTTATTGTCCTGAACAGGTAGCATGTCAATATTTTTTTTAAAGAGGTTACAAATTTATAGGTATGTGTATTAGCGTAGAATTAAATGTGAATAGTTTATATTATTTTACCCAACAGCAACATCTAGGAGGCAACAAATCTGCCAAGTACAACCACATGATTTTGTGAAATCAAAGTTGGCCAAGTATTCAACAAAAAAATAGTCATAATAAAAGATATTGAGTATTTTTTTTTTTTAAAAGAACCTGACAGAAAATCTTCAAATGAATTTTCAAAAGCCACTTATGTCATTCTTATATTTGGCGGGATTATATCATACTATCAATCTTCCACGCCTATAAAAATACATTCAATCCTGCCAAATTTTAAAATGCTTAAAATTACTTTTAAACATTTATTAAAAAATTTGCTATAGAGTTCTTTATAAAAGAAAGTTTCTGAACATATTTTATCATGAATATTTTTTTCTTAATTACTTGATCAACTTTGATTTAACAAATTCTTGTAGTCGTACTTGAAAGATTTTTTGCATCGAATATGTTTTTGGTGGGATTTCACGTTTTTTTCAATTTTTAATAAAGTAGGTACGCTTAATTAATTCAATTCTTATTGAATTACTGATAACCAGGTTCACTAACTTAGTCGACACTTCCGATAGATGAAGCTTTTTCCTTTATCATAATGGAAGAATAAATAATTTTCGTTTTTTCTTTCCTACAATAATAACAGCCGCACCTTAAAGTACATATTTAAATTATTTATTTTATATGTAGATTGGTTTTTCACCAAATTATTTAAATTTTATTTCATTAATTTTATATTTAAGAACTAATATATACTCTTGGTAATGTAATATTATTGTCAATCATTCTTTATTTAATTTGTTTGTGATTATAATATTCATGAATAATTCCTAAATTGTTCACGAGTGTAGTGCAAATCACTCAAAAATAATTGATTTTTCAACCAAAAAATATTATTCAGTCAAGAAAGAAAAAATCTGCAACTAACTTATTGAATTTTGAGGCGGAAGAAATGGATTTTTAAAGACTTTCTCAAATTTTCAACAAAAAAATTGTAATTGAATAAATGAATTTTAAATTAGGGAAGATTTTCCAGTCAAGAAAGAAATCAAATTTCAACCAAATGGTTGAATTTTTTACAAAACAGTTGAAGCTTCAACCCGAAATTATGAATTTGCACCAAAAAAGTTAATTCTCAACGAAATAGTTGTATTTTCTACCAAATATTTGTATTTTCTACAAAATAGTTGAATTCTCTACCAAAACAGATAACTTTTCGCAAAAGTGTTGCACTACAAACAAAATGATTAAATTTTCAAACATATAATAAGTTTCTGAAACAAAAAATATGACTCTTGTAACAATAAAAACATTTAAAAAAAAAAGAAGTTCAGCTTTTAACCAAGTAGTTAAATTTTCAACCAACGAAATATTTCAATTTTAAAACAAAAATAGATGAATTTATCCGAGAAGATAAATTTTTCAGCAATATATTTGATTTTTGAACTAAAGAAGATTTTTCACTCAAAAAAAATGCATACGAATTGCTGAATTGTCATGCAGAAAAATCGAATTTTCCATGGCAAAATATGAATATTCAAGAAAAAAGTTAATTTTCAACCAAGTGGTTGAATATTATGCAAACAGTATTTAAAAAATGCATTATTGTTGAATTATTAAAAAAAAAATTTCACTTGTGCTCACCTCTACATCTTAATCTATCAAAACGATTGGTACCAAATTTTCACGAGAAGTCAGTAGAAACAGATTCGCGATAAATATTGCAAGAATTTTCGAGATCTTAAATAGTTTATAAAATTTTACAATTTATCTCATCTCTGAATTTTCATTTTTTAGAGTAAATACGTAAATTTTTAAAAACTATTCAAGATATCGAAAATTCTTGTAAAGGTATCGAGAATTTGATGCTAGCCATATATCGTTGTAATTTGGTACCAATTACTTCGATAGACTAGGATTTAGAGGTGAACACAAATAATTTTTTTCTTTAACATAAATCGTAAGCAAAATGTTTTGAATAAAAAATGCATTATTGTTAAATTATTGAAATAAAATCAAATTTTTAACCTGCGCTTACCTCGCACAGGTAAAAAATTGTCTATTTTTCATGTTTTTTTTATTTTGTTTTGTTTTATTCTCACAGTTTCTGAGGCATTAACATAATATCACACCTAAACTTATTTTTTAATGGTTGGTCAGTTGGGTGGTCCAAAAATGCATTGGCAATTTTTATCTAATTTTCATGCATATCAGCCCACATTTTTTTGAATCCACAAAAAAATAAATACGTTTTTTTAAATGATATTTATAGGCTTCACTAGACCCATGAGTTTAACACGTATTTCCCATTAGAAAAAAAAGACGTGTTTGTAAATTTTACTCAGAATCGTCAATATTAGGTGGATCGAGTTGAAACTCAACAATTCTCTTCACAATAAGCTATAGAAAAAAAAATATTCACTTTCTGGATTTCACCCCATCAGTCTGTTTTATAGGGTCCCAAAAAACTCCATAAGTGAAAAATTGAATTTTGCGAGTTTATGGCGGTAATTATGATTTTTTTGCGGTTTTTCAAATACAAATTATTTCTAATACATAATATACTACTTTCTACTGGTCATTAAATGTTTACATCCTTTTTGTGAACAATTTATTATTGTTTTTAGCAATTTCCTCTTAGAATAGAGTTAGAAAGTCGCGGTTTTTCCAAATTTTTTAACTTATTTTTCACTGTTCAATTAGAATAAGGCAGTAATCAATTGAATTTAACAGAAATAATTGTTTCAACAATTTCTTATTTACAAAAATATTCTCTTAGAATAATGCTAGAAAGTTCCAGTTTTTTGAAAAATGATCCACTTTTTGTCCGATTTTCAATTAGAGTGAGGTAATAATTAATTCAAGTTAAGAAGCCTAATAGTTTAGAGAATTTATTATTATTTCAAATAATATTATCTGTGAATAATGCTCGAAAGAGGCGGTTTTTTTTCTTAAATATTGAACTTCTTATCCACTTTTCATTTAGTGCGAGGTAAAAATTTGATGCAACTTTGGTCCAATTTCCAATAAGAGTGAGGTAAATAATTAATTAGAGTGAACAAAATTGATTTTTCGAACAATTTATTCTTTTTTTATAATATTTAATTTGTTAACGAACATAATTGTTTAGAAAATTTATTATAATTGTTAATAAAATTCTCTTTAAATAATGCTAGAAATTGCGTTTTTTTTAAATTTCAATTATTGTTCTACTTTACAGTCAGAGAGAGTTAATAATTCATTCAAATCAGCAAAAATATTTACTCAAACAAATTATCATTGTTTATAACTATCTTCTCCTTTATTAATGCTAAATAGTTGCTGTTTCTTCTCAAATTTTCAACTTTTAACGCACTTTTTACTTAGTAAAGTGATAAATAATGCAACTTAACAACTTTAGTTGTTTAAACAATTCAGTGATGTGTATAACTTATCTTTTTTTTAGATAAGTGCTAAAAAGTTGCGGTTTTTTCCGAATTTTCACACGTTTTGTCCACTTTTCTCTTATTGAAGTTAGTAACAATTGATGAAAGTTAACTAACATGCTTACTTAAACAATTGCTTATTGTTCATAACTATCTTGTCTTGGAGCGATGCTAGAAAGTTGCTTTTTTTCTGAAATCTTCGGTTTTGTTTTAACTTTTTAGTTATGAACAAATAATGAGTGAAACTCAACAAGAATCATTCTTTAAATAGTATTGTATTGTTTTAAGTGAATCATTTTTACTATTTTTCTAATATTATTATTTTTGAATTACAAGAAGAAGTTTATTGTAAAGCGTAAAAGAAAAATTTGGAATTGCACATATTTTAATATCAGCCCTTCTACTCCTTCCTTACAGAAAACACGTCTCTTCGATGATGATATACACATATAATAATGAAATGAATAAAAAATAAAAATAAAATACCTCAACCACATAATTTATTGTTTATGGCACCTCACGATACAAGGTAGACTTACTACAGTCAGAAAATTGCTTCCGGTACTCTACGGTATCACTTTTAGTAGGAATTAAAGTCAGATATTAATTTCAAAAATATCTGTTTTATTTCAGAAAAATATATAATTATCAGCAAAAAAGAAAGAGATTTCTTAATATATGATTACCTCTAATGTTTATTTATCATTTGTTCATAACTAAAAAGGCAAAGCGAAGTTAAACATTTCAGAAATAACTGCAACTTTCTAGCACTTATCTGAAAAAAGATAGTTATCATCGATAATGGAATAATAAAAAAAATATTTTTGTTAACTTTCATTAGTTATTACCTCACTAAGTGAAGAGTGGACTAAAAGTTAAAGATTTCAGAAAAAAACCGCGACTATCTAGCATTACTATAGAAGAAGATAGGAACAAACAATAATAGTTTGTTTAAACAATTATTTTTTTTTTTAATTCAATTAATTATTAAGTCATTCCATGTGAAAAATAGCCAAATAGTTGGAAATGTGAAAAAACGCAGCTTTCTACCATTAGACAAAGAGAATATTATTAACAATAGTGATAAATTGTTTAAAAAATTCAAATATCATTGATTATCAACTCACTCTTAAGTGAAAAGTGGACCAAAAGTGCAATTTTTTTTAAAACTCCGACTTTCTATCCCTATTCTAGGTGAAAAATTTCTAAAAATAATGATAAATTCTTTAAACAATTTATGTGAACATCTGATTAGCAGTATAAAGTAGTATTTCATATATAAGAAACAATTTGCATTTTTTTTAAACGCAAAGCAATCATAATTAGCTTCAAAAACTCGCAATACCCATTTTTCCACTCATGGGGTTTTTTTGGCACCCTATAAAACATACTAATGGGAGTGATATTCGAAAACTAATATTTTATTCGTATTCTATGACTGATTGTGAACAGAGATGTTGAGTTCCAACTCGATTCAGTTAATATTGACGTTTCTGAATAAAATGTACCAAAAAGGTCTTTTTTTCTTGTGGAAAATACGTTTTAAACTTCATGGGGCTTGAGCGACCTCTAAATATCATTTTTTCAACAACAAAAAAATGGATTTCACAGAAAGAACGAAATGTAATCTTTACATAGATTTCAGAGTAATCTTTACCTGCAACAAAAATGAACGTCACATTTCAAGATTTACCCAACACATGGGAAATGGTGAACATGTCAACTATATTAAATCTTGTTTTGTTTCAAAGCGAAAAAACTGAACTTTATCTACTTGAAAATTCCCCGCAACAAAAATTCACTTCTGTTTTTTCTGTGTTATTTTTGTGTGGATTTGAAAAAATTTCCGGGCCATATGCATAAAAATTAGAATCAAAATCGGTTGAGAATTGCGCCGACTATCCACAATAGGTCCAAAATAAATTATTATTCCAGATAAGGATTCTTAATAGCTTTTTTTGGACTTGACTACGATTCGCTACCGTGAATTTTGATCTTTTCTCGTTTTTCTCTTGGTATTCCATATTATTCATTTCTGCTTTTGGAATTGTATTGAGTACAAATTATTTGCTCTGAGTATTCGTTTTCTTGAAGAATGGCCTATCTTATTCGTATTGTTTACTTATGGTTAGACATAGGTATTATTTCAAGAAGAAACAATGATTGTCACAGAAAATGTTTTCTTCTCAGAAGAGGTTATTTCGTCTCGACTATGGAAGGTAACAAAAAGAAACGTGGGCCTAAGGGCCCACGCGTATGAGCCATCTTCGAGTACTTCATCTTTCCGCCTCAGCTTCATACATTGCAGATGTATCATAGAATTTTACTGTCTCTTTTTATTTTCACTTATTTCAGTTTTATTACTTTCACATTTCCTGTATTTATGCATTGTTCATTTTCTCTATTACGATTATTAAGTCTGAGTTGCGACGATATTTTCACAACTTACAATTAGTGAGCAGTAAAACTTAAATTTTATTGAAACATTTATGGGTGATTCTCAAAAAGTCGGCCATTTTGTGTCCAAGCTCTGCAAATCTGCAATCAATGATAATGAAGAGATGGACAATGCAAAAAATTCTCGTAATAGGAGCTCAACATGAAGAAAAACCTCTCATATTTGGATGAATCTTGATTATTTCTAATTGTAGCTGAAAATAAAAAACTATCTAAAATGTCCTTTCGGTCCTGCAACCTAAATTATATCATTAGTACGAATAATGCTATAAAAAATACATTTTGTAACTTCAATTCTTGTTTTATCGATTATCAAAAAAATTTTCAAAGTTGTTCTTCGTTTTCATGTCCTGTCGGTTCCACGTATATTTAATTGGTTTTCATACCAGAAAAAATTTTAAAACCAATATAAATTTGGGTGAGATTGGTTACTCGGATACTGTTGAATGAATTTCACCCGTAGAGAATTAAATAGTCAATTTGGCTTTTCAAACAAAGAGTTAAACTGCACTCTCAGACGCGCGTACCTTATTTACATGTCCTGTAGGTCTCGCCGAAAGCTCCTTAATTACTTGAGAAATATAAAAAAAAGGGATTGTGAAATCTCTTTTGTTAAAGCTCCTTCGGTTTTAACGAACACATTCTCATCACGTATCTCGTGCTTCGCACTCGATTCAGATATTACATGATGAAGTACAAATTTTATTTTTAATGATTACTTTAATATTTGATAATTCTTATCGAACCTTTTATTGCAACTTATGTCGTTTTTCTATAAATTTAATTTGTTTATTTTCAATGTTATTTTTGACGATTAAAACTAAAAATACGCATCCTAGCGTAAGGAGCCGTTCAAAAAATACGTAACGCTTTTGGGGTGGGGGGGGGGGTCACCTGGAGAGTTACGCTAATGTTAAAGTTACATACAGTTACTATAAGAACAGCGTTACGTAGAGGGGGGGGGGTCAAAATTTTCAGAAAAAAACTTTACGTATTTTTCGAACGGCCCCTAAGGTGGTTCTGAGAAAATTGTAGATATAACTTGAGCGAAAAATTTTGTTAAATAAAATGTCATTGCAGCTTGCGTCCTTTTCCCGAAAAGTTGATTTTTTAATTATTAATATATTTTTTTCCGTACCTTGTGTCGTTTTTCAAAAAATTTAATTTTTTTATTTTGAATGTTATTTTTCACGATTAAAACAAAAACTACGCGTCCTATCAAAAAATTATTGATGACAAATTCAAATGAGTTCTTACTCTTTTTTGGAAGAGCATTTTTGTCTATTTATTTTTGTCATTGCTTGTGTCCTTTGTCCGAAAATTTAATTTTTATATTTTCAATGTTGTTTTTTACGAATAAAACAAAAATTACGTGTCCCATAAAAAAGTGATTAATAACAATTTTGTAGATCTTTCCTGGGTGCACAATTTTTGTTGATTTTTTTTTGTATCTTGCATAGTTCGACTTATTATATAGTCAGGTGATAAGCGGGCGTGTTTATGTCCGAAAATACTCTTGTGTTTACCATAATCGTTCTGACGTTTGTGTGTATAAAAAAGAGTTGTACTCTTTAAAACAATTCAATCTTATGATGATCCTATGTAAATTCAATACATAACCTAAAATTGCATACCCACACCAGCGTGCTAACGGAATTAAAAAAGTTATTTTGACTCACCCGACAACAGTTGAAGGAAAAAGTTTTTAAGTAAATAAACTAAATTTTCAACGAAAAAGTTACATTTTCAAGGAAACAAATGAATTTTCTAACAAAAAGATTAAATTTCTATAAAAAAAATTTCGACAAAAACTGTAGTTACATTTTTAATTACAAAAAGTAATTTTTAATTTTAAAAAACTAATTGTTAACGACATTGATGAATTTTCAACCAAATACATTTAACTTTCAACGAAAAAGGTTAATTTTCTACCGAAAAAGGACAAGTTTTTAGACAAAATAGATGAATTTTCAACTAAAAAAGTTAAGTTTTTAACGAAGAATAAAATAGTTTAATTTTCAGTTGAAGAAAAAAGTTTTCAAGTAAATAAACTAAATTTTCAACGAAAAAGTTACATTTTCAACCAAACAAATTCTAACAAAAAGATTAAATGTCTATAAAAAAAAATTTCGAAAAAAACTTTAGTTACATTTTTAATCACAAAAAGTAATTTTTAATTTAAAAAAACTAATTGTTAACGACAAAAATGAATTTTCAACCAAAAAGTTTAATTTTCTACCAAAAAAGAATAATTTTCAACAAAATACATGAATTTTCAACCAAATATTTCATTTTTTAATTAAATTTGTAACCTAATAGTTGAATTTTCAAGCAAAAGTGAATTAGTCGCCAAGAAGATTAACATTCGACCACAAAATACAAAGTTTCAAGAAAATACAGGCAAACAAATAGATGCATTTTCAACTGAAGAAGATTGATGCTCAACCAAACATTAAATGGTTAAGTTTTCAGTTAAAAAAATTAATCTTCAATGAAAAATAAAATTTCAAGCCAAAGAAATGAAGTTTGAACCTGAAAGATTAATTTTTGTACCAAAAAGAGATTAATTTTCAACGAAATACATGAATTTTCAACCAAGAAGGTAAATTAGTTACCAAGAAGATTATTGTCCTACCTTTTTGAAACAATTCAAAAATAATAAATACTTACAAGATATTTTAGGAATTTTTATTTCAAAAGATTTTCTTAAATTTCGAAAAAGAGTAGAAGATTTTAAAGAAAAATATTTTAATTTGGTATGATTAAAAAATAAAATTGAGTAAATTCAATAAATATTTAGAAGATTTTAAGAGATTGAAAAAGAATTTCAAACTGTAAAAGATTTTAAAACATTCATATTTTTTGTAACGATATCAAACCAAAACTTTAGAAGGTTTGAAAGAATTTTGAGAGGTTTCAAGTGAATGAACAAATTTTCTTAAAATTCCTAGGAAAATTTTGAAGATTTTAAGGCAATTTATTTACATTTTGAATGATTTTTCAAAATTTCAAGAAAAATTGGAGTTAGCTAAAAATATTTTAAGGAATTTCAGAGGTTTTAAATATTCAAAATTTTTTTCTAATTTTCTCCGTAATATTATAAAATGTATATTTATATAAACTTAAAAACAAGCTGATAATACTTCTTTTCTTGTAAGTAATTTCATTATTTGTATGACTAAACAAAATATTTAAAAAGCGTTCAGTGTTAAATAAAAATATTGCTTTATTTATTTCTATACAGCACTTCATCTTGAAAAACCTTTTTTTATTTAGAAAACGTCTATTATGTTTTTAAACATAATACAAAAAATGTTACGTAACTGCGGTTAGGGGTGAGGGGTCCGAAGGAAATGTTATGGTCTGTTACATGGAGAAGGGGGGGTTAAAAAAGTTCGAAAATAACGTTAGATAATATGTGAACACTCCCTTAGCGTCAAAAGCGAGGTATCAAAGAACCTGTAAGGAACGGTTCTTAGCTTGTAAGAAAAAAATCATCCGAGAAGCTATCGGACTGGGCACTTCTAGCGCCGCTAGCGACAACGAGCTTATCGCTAGCTTACAAGAAAGATAGAGTAATTCCAACGTTACGAATAACGTTCGCCTCTTGCGTTGATGTTATTCTAACAGGCTCATAAGACAGATTCCTTATTTTAGTTATTTTAGCGTCACCATTATATACCATTAAGCCATTTCCCTTTCAGGGTAGGCGTGACACTACCCGATTCGGGTAGTGTTTCTAGGTGGATAGTTTTCTTGTAGTTATAAATAACTACAAGTGTGGGCTCACCACACCCACTATGTGCCAACAGCACTCAGTATTCTTGAATGGTCACCCATCCAAGTACTAACCGCGTCCAACGCACTTAACTTCAGTGATCTGACGAGAACTGGGTTTTTCAGCGTGGTATGACCGATATCGAAAAATCAGAGCAGAACGTCCATATAACACTGAACGTTATCTCGCTGATTTGAGAGTGGTTTACCCCTCGTAAACTTGAACATCATTAATTTTGTGAAAAAAATTCCAAATAAGTCATTTTATTTCACCATAAAATTGATTTCTAAATTTTGCTAAACATTTTTCATAGAAGAGAACATTCTAATTGTAAATCATGTTTAATATTGAGAAGCAATTCTGTTCTTAACAATTTTCTGATTTTACTGCTACATTATAATTTGTAAACTTTTTCTCATTTCCAAAGAGATAAGAAAAATTAGATAATTGAGAAAAACTTATTTAAAAGAATTCGACAAATTTTAGAAGTTTTTACAAAATTTTGACAGATTTCAGAGGTTTATTTTTTTTTTTCATTTTCTGGGGAAATTTCAAATGGTTTAGGTTTTATTGTTAAGGATTGTTTTCAAGTTTTAAAGATTTAAAAATGTTTGGACAAAACCGGAAGATTTTTAGACAATTTTTTTTAATTTCACAAGATTTAAGAAAATAGGGAAATTACACTGGAAAAGATTTAATGAATTTTAAATGATTTCCTAATATTTCGAAACAGTCTAGAAAAAAATTTTATGCAACATTGTTGATTATGAACTTGACAAAATATAACAAAATTTGAACAAAATGTAGATTTTTTCCAATTTCGTGAATAATCTAGAAGCTTTTTGAGAATTTTGAAGGTTTCAGACAAATAAAAAAAAAATTCTTAAGATTCATGGAAAATTTCAAAAAAATTTATGTTTTCAAATGAATTCTGAGAGAAGATTGTGAAGTATTTCAAAACATTTTGAATTATTTCCTACATTTTTTAAAAAGAATGTAAAAGATTTTAAAGAAAAATTTTACAATTTTACAAGATTTGTAATCTTGTAAAATTGTAAAATTTTTGTAAATTTTGTAAATTTTTGAAAAAATTAGTGTAAGTTTAAGAGATACAGATTTAGAAGTTTTGAAATGATTCAAAAACAATTCAAAACATATCGAAATTCCAAAAACCTTTTTAAAATGTGTATTTAAAAAAAAGACACTCATAAGAAATTTGAAAGATTTCAAGAGAATGAAAAAATGTTCTTTAGATTCCTAAGAAGATTCAAACTGGTTTTTTTATTTTTTTTTTTAATCAATTTTAAGAGAATATTCAAAAAGAATTCAAAACATTTCAAAAGATGCCCAACAATTTGCAAACAAGAATCTAAACAATTTTAAGGCAATTTTTTTAATTTAGCAGAATTTTTTAAGTTTTAGAAAAAATTCAAATTATTTTAAAAGATATTTAGAAGGTTTAGAAGTTCTGAAATGATTCAAAAAAGAATTTTCTTAAGATTCACGGGAACATTTTTAATTATTTTTCATTTTAATAAATGAATTGTAAGAGAAAATTGAAAAAGATTTCAAAACATTTCAAACAATATTCTAAAATTTGGAAAAAGAGTGTAAAAGAGTTGAAGGTAAAATGCTTTAATTAATATTTTAAAACTTGAGAAGATTTCCGAAAAATTATAAAATATTTTTAAATTTCTGCCAAACTTCTAAATATCCTAATTATCTTTTAAACTGACTCGAAGTATGTTTATATAACTTTAAAATCAAGCTGATAACACTTATTTTCTTGTTGTCAGTTAGAATCTAAATTTTGCTCGAATTTTGGTGTTCAAAAACTTTTAAACACTAAAAAGTCATTCGAAATTTTTATTTTGTGTTAAGTTTTATGGGTGTGTGTTAAGTCGAGTAAATAGAAGAATGGAAAATTATATCATTATTATTTTTTTAATTACACAGCCACACAAAAAAAAATCTTTTTGCGGATCTGGAGGTCAGACCATGTTTACTATAGGCTCTTGGGGTCGCTGAATCCGGATCCGAGGTCCAAAAAACCCCAGCACGTCAGGGTTCTGACATAACCTCAAAAAACCTCATAAAAATCTTTTTTCGGGCCTGGAGGTCAGACCATGTTTACTATATGTTTTTGGGGTCGCTGAATCCGAATCAGAGGTCCAAAAAACCCCAGCATGTCAGGGTTCTGACATAACCTCAAAAAACCGTATAAAAAAATCTGTTTTCGTGTCTGGAATTCAAACCATGTTTACTATATGTCTTTGGGGTCGCTGAATCCGAATCCGAGGTCCAAAAACCCCCAGCACGTCAGAATTCTGACATAAACCCAAAAAATCTCATGAAAATTTTGTTCGAGTCCGGGGATCAGACCATGTTTATTATATGTTTTTGGGGTCGCTGAATCCGAATCCTGAGGATCCGACTGTCTGCATCGTAAAACGCTTGGGTGCGCCTGCCATGACGGCATCAAAGCCGTACTCCAGGGACTTAGCCGGATCACAGGCTCATTCCGTTGCCCGCCGTCACCGCGAGGAGGTGCCCTGGATGCTACGGATTCGGATTCAGCGACCCCAAAAACATACAGTAAACCTGGTCTGACCTCCAGACCGGAAACAAAATTTTTATGAGGTTTTTTGAGGTTATGTCAGAACCCTGACGTGCTTGGGTTCCTTGGACCTCAGATTCGGATTCAGCGACCCCAAAAACATATGGGAAACATGGTCTGACCTCCAGACCCGAAAAAAGATTTTTTTATGACGTTTTTTGATGTTATGTCAGAACCCTGACGTGCTGGGGTTTTTTGGACCTCGGATTAAGATTCAGCGACCCCAAAAACCTATTGTAAACATGGTCTGACCTCCAGATCCGAAAAAAAGTTTTTTTTTGTGTGGCTGTGTTATTATACCATTGAGTCATACTGCTGGAGATCAAGGAATGTAAGCAACACCTTCGTGCTGCAACACGGATCCAACACAGATCGCTGATCAATCTCTCTAGCAAGCAACCCAGGCGAAGAGCTTCACAAAGTTATCACATGTCAAATATGAAAATATTTATAAATATATACAGAATTTATAGACTACATATGTATATGAAACTAAGAGTATATAAAAACCTATCATCTGTCGATATGAAATTAATAAACTATGGATAATCGTTCGTAACTACCAACATGAAGTTGAGACATAAAATGAATTTCAGATAAATAACAATTTTGCATATTTCTTGCTTGATTTTATATTATCTAGAATATATCCTTTCTAAATCATTTTCCAGATATTTTAGCAACGCGGAATAGCAACTATGTAAATAAATATGCGGAATGCAATGGAAATGCGTGCAGCGAACTGTCAAGTGCGTGGGTCGGAAAATGATTCGTTTCAGTCCTCTACGAATATAATGGAGTGACTTTAATTCCGTGACTTTAATGTCGACAGAGTCACTTCTCTGGAAAACGATCGCGTGTCCGATACGGATTCAGATCTCGCACGGTAAAACAAACGAGAAATCGCAATTAATCGCGGCAATTGCGAGGTTGCCTCTTTATTAGCTCATTCATTAGCGTCGCGTGGCCTATTACTATTGCTGCGTTTGTCGTCAAATAAAGACGGTCTTTTAAGAGCGACCTGAATACCAGGTAATAATGAGGCTCCATCTCAGAGAAATTAAATGATTATCATAACTACTGCCTCGAAGTGTTTATTATTCCTGAGTGCAGAGACAGTAATTATATTTTTATTCAGATTAGAATTATCATGAAAACTCAAGTTTTTAATTACTTATTTATATTTGCATGGGGAACGAGTGTAAATATCATTTTAATGGGATTAAGGTCGTATCTATAAAATACGCAAGTTTATCCAGATTTTAATTCCTACACTATAATTAAAATTAACGTTTACGATTTCCTATTCTGATATTTAATAGCATTAGGAAACAAAAGGCGTGTGATTATTATTTTATTTGTCTCAAACAATTTTTTAATTGAAATATAATATTATTATTTTTAAAATGTTTTATTTCATAGTATCTATTATCTCAAAAATAATAGAATATATCAATAATGAAATAATAATGAAATAAAAATAATAAAATTTAATAATATAAAATAATAGAACAATATTTATGTACTATATATAAATAATTAAACAATTGTGTATCGTGAAAAAAACAACAATTTTCCAATAAAAGACACTAAAATAAACTAAAGTTATTCAAAATTGTAAGTTTAACTTCTGATTCTTTGAAACGTAATGATTTTTTATTAACAACGACAAATTTAGACCCAAAAGACTAACATAAAAAATAACAGAGAATTGTTTAAGACCGTAAATCTTCTTTTAGACCTAATATTTTTTGTTTAACAAGGAGATGAGTAGAGTTGGGATTTTTTTAAATCTCATACCTTCCCTACTGGGAGTCTACTGGATGACTATTAATTTGCCAAAACATTATTTGCCATTGGCGTCTCATTTTCAAAAAAATCGACTTAAGAAATTTTTTTCATGTTTTGAAATATAAATATAATATAAAATTTTTAACACTAGTTCCTAATACAAATTTGTTCATTTTCCTGAACTTTTAACAGCTTAAAACTAAATCTTCAATTTTCATAACTTAAATTCTCTTGAATTATAACAGGTGTATTTGCAAGGACTGAAAATTGCATTATTTTGACGAAAAACACTAAGATGAACACAAAAGGTAAAAAACAACATAAACTCAAGCTTTTGAAAAATTATAAATATTCCTTGAACTTCAATTATTTTTTATTAATAATACCAACAATTTGCGACTAAATCGTGACGTAATAAACAATGGTTCCAAATTGCAAATATTCGTTGAAATTTTATGATTTTCGTGTAAAATATTTTCCAAGAAAACCTACGATTGTAAAAAAAATTTTATCTTTTTTGAAATCTAATCATTTTGTACTAAAAATACTGATTTCTGATATAAAACGCCAACAGATCCTAAAATTGTTAAAAAGGTGAGATTCTTATTAGAAGTACAATTTTTTACAAATTAAAAATAACCAATGTCCGGCAAAAAAAATATATAATTCAAAATTTTTTCAAAATTCTTAATTTTGTTCAAATTATAATGATTTTTGTTTTTAAATACTAATTTTCGACATCAAACGCGAAAGCTGTATAAAAATTTTCAAAAATTATGAATCTTATTTCAAGGCTCATGATTGTTTAATAAAACTTCTTGTTTACAACAAAAATCGTAGGATTGAAATCTCATGATTTTTGTTCAACTTTCGATCTGCAAAGTTGAATTTTCAATAAAAAAGTTCATTTTCAACAAAGAAAATTGAATTTTCAACCATAAAAAATGAATTTTCTATCCAAAAGGACGATTTTTTTACAAAAAGACCATTTTCGACAAAATGTTTATTTTTAACGAAGAAAGATGACTTTTCTATCACAAAAGATTAATTTTTTACTAAAAGACGAATTTTCAATCAGTCGAATCAAACGAAAAAAACGATTTTTTAACAAATTAGTTAAATCCTCAACCAAATATAAGAATTCATAATAAAAAAAAATTAATTTTAAACCTTATAGTTACATTTTCAACTAAAAAGGATTTTTTAAATTAAAAATTGAATCGTCAAATTTTCAGCTTAAAAATTCATGTTCAACTACAAAAGAACGAATTTTCAAAAAGTTAAATTCAACCAAAATAGATTAGTTTTTAACCAAATAAGTGAATCCGTAATTAAAAAGAAAGATTTCACCACACAAGATTAATTTTCTACCATATAGTTTATTTTTCAACTTATAAGGAATGAATTTCTAAGCAATAATGGAATATTTAAATTGTTAGATAAAAAAAATTGATTTTTAAACGAAATAAAAACGCGAGTTTTCGACCAAAAAATTCAATTTTTAACCAAAATTGTGGATCTTAAAAAAATTTTAACAAATTAATTCAACTCTCAACCAATTAGTTTTATTTTCAACAAAAAAAAAAGAATTTTTAACAAAATAGTAAGATTTTCAACCAAACATATGAATTTTCCACCAAGATAGGAATTTTCAACATGAAATATGATTTTATAAAAAGACGTCTATTTTCATCCTAATATTTGAATTTTCACGACAAAAAGATCAGTTTTCTCCCAAAAAGGACAAATTTTCCGCAAAATACATGAATTTTCAGCCAAATAGTGGAATATTTGACTAGAAAAGATCAATTATAATTGATAATTACACTTGAAAATATACTTTTGAACCAAAAATGAAATAGTTCATTTTCAGTTTAAAAAATTAATTCTCAACCAAAAAGAAAACGAATTATCGACAAAATAGTTACATTTTCAACCAAAGAGACCAATTGTCAATTAAAATGATGAATCTTCAACAAACAAATTAATTTTCAACAACAGACCGAACACTCAAATTACTTCAACTAAACAACTGAATTTTTAACAAAGTAGTTCAAGTTTCAACCAACTACTTGAATTTTTGACCAAAAAAGGTGACTTTTGAACAAAATAGTTGTATTTTCAACAAAATAATTGAATTTTCAACCAACTAGTAGGATTTTCAACCAATCAAGATGAATTCCGAACCAAAAATATTATATTGGACTTTTTATTCAAAAATAGTTGGATTTTCTTATTGCTCTCTATTAATTCAGTTCTCGTTTGAGCAAAAAACAAAAAAAAGGGAAAAAGTGGAAGTTTATTGAAAAGAGGGGGAAAAAGAAGAATTCTCAAAAAAAAAGGGGGAAAAGATGGGAAGAGGAGAAAGAGTTCAAATTTATCATGAGGAAACGTACTAAATTTTATTTAAGTTCGCAACATTATTTCCACTGATTCCCCTACCCCTCCCCCTGTTATCAACCAATTATCACAGCTTATGAAATTTCGCGTCAAATATCCTATAATAGAGATTGTTTTGATTTTTTTTGCAGAATAAACCACGTGCGAAGTTTTACAAAAAATTCAAGAATATCGCGAATTTTTCACCTAAAATTTAACTTGTGACACCAGCTATGAAAATTTTAAAAAATATCTGAAAATCATACTACACATTCTTTGAAGTCTTGTCTTGACTTCAAGCCGCTGAAACTTAAAATATTTGTGTGGGTTTTCGAGTTATTACTAAAAATGTCCAAGCGTGTCAGCATCAATTTACAGTCGGCGATCACCGCTGTATGCTAGAGCTGTCATCGCCGAGAAACTGAGAAAACTTTCGGAAGAAACTAAAATTTTCAGAACGTAATCTACAAAATCTCACCTTTTTTTAAGACGGTAAAACCTAAAAAACCTTAATGGGTTCCCGAGATATGTCTAAAAATGTCCAAGCGTGTCTGCGTCGAGTTCCAGTCGGCGATCACCGCTCTCGCGGCCGAAAGCGGGGATCGCCGACTGAAACTTCACGCAGACACGCTTGGGCATTTTTAGTCATATCTCGAGAACCCAAAAAGATTTTTAAAGTGTTATTAGCTTGAATTAAAGAAAAGACTTGAAAGACTGTGTGGTATAAATTTCAGATTCTTTCCTACAATTTTCCTAGGTGATGTGATGAGTACAAAATTGGAGAAATTCTTGATTTTTTTTTTAAAACTTACCTGGTATAGTTTCTCGAAAGGTCAAAAGTATTTCTTTCAGGGGGAATTTAATTCGGAATTTCACAAACTCTCACAGAAAAAACTGAGGGATCAGTAATGTTTCGGCTCAAGTAAAACTTGGAATCATTTAGAACTTAGGCTCTGAAGGAACTCTAATTGAGGGTTCCTTTTTAGCTTGTTTATATCCGATAGATGGCCATCGGCGGGTGCCGACGATTTCAACTGCGCATGTGCCGAAAAGCGCGGGCCCATTTAAAATCAATAAATACCATGAATTGTCATACAGATAAATATTAACAAACGTTTTTTATTCTTTTTTAAAACAAATTAAATTGAATTATAGAAATACCTAGCTTCTTAACAAAATGTAATATTAACCTGATATATTGCAAGTTTATATTCTATAATTTTAAATAGTCCCGCGCTTCTTGTGCATGCGCAGTGGAAAACATTGGATTTTCAACTTAACCTCAAAAACTGTCACATTTCATGTGCGATATCTTCCTTCAGAGAGTGACTAATATCTATGATTTTAGTTTCTTTATTAACTTTTTTCCAGTGCAATATTATATAATTCAAATTATAAAGCAAAATGTGCATCATTAACTTGTAAAATCTTTGAAGTGAGTCAAGGCAGAAGTAACAAAAAGGCTCTATCAGAGCCATTTGAATCCATACTTTGGGTTCATTTAGAAACCATTTATCATTTTGGGTTCCTTTTCAGACGGAGAGGTTCCTTTTTGTTGCAGCTCCTTTGGAACCAAAAATTGGTTCTAATAGAAACCCTAGTTTTTTCTGTACTCCAACCTTTCAAAAAAAAAAGTTTTTCGCTTCTTTTTTTGAGAAATTAACCACGTTCAAAGGTCAAATTTCCGACGGTAGAGTAGTTTATGGACGGTCCCTAAGTATAAATAGCGATTTGCACAAATATTGCTATGCCCTCTTGCTGCTTTCCCACCAAATGAATTTTATAGTCGCCACTTGATATATCCCATTTGCAGGGTGACATTGACATAAGTCTTGGTGAACACGGCAAATCGGTACTCACGACCCATTAACTTTTCCCCTGGACGGCTCGTTAAAATAAATCCCACTGTTTCGTGGGTGTTGGGCAGTCCACAACCACGAAACCGGAACGAGAGAGTGTTCGTTCTTACATCCCGCCGCCATTATCGATTGCCATGAATTATCTGACGGGTAGATCGTCGCTCGTTAAGCAGATAACGATTAGATCGCCTCCTCCTCCCATTTTTATATCCCGCGACTTGTCATTCGACATCGTCCTGCCTAGTCTCCTCTATGGTGCTTTAATCGGTGCGATTTGACACTTTAGATGTTTCCAGAATACACACAACCAGGATCAGGACTTTATTTTCTCAAATTTATATCCACCACAGATTTTAACGATTTTCGCGGAATTTCAATGAAGCGAAGTTTAAATATATTTTGTTAGCGGAACAAGTTTGGAAATATTTTATAATAATTTGCGCAATTCATAATCATAATACGAAAGAGACAAATGTCGGAGTTCTCGCTTCAATTTTGCAATATGATTGGGAATATCTCTCATCCGGGAATATTTTTAGAATAATTTTTCTAATTGTATTTCAGGTAATAAAATGATTTCTATGTGTCTAGTGATCATTTGTAATTTTTTTTTTTCATTTTTCAGAAATAAATAATTTCAAACTGTCAATAATGTAAGGAATATGGGCGCGAAAAAAAGGTCTTGTGGAAGAAATATTCAACTATAGGGTCAAGAGGGATGACATCATTTTACCGAAGTTTCAAAATACTGAAAAATTAATTACCGAAAAATGCAAATTTTTTTAACGAAAATAAAACTACCGAAAACGTTTATTCCGGAATTTTTTCAACACAAGTGTTCTAATTCTCGAAATTGTAAAATTTCCGAAATTAGTACATTTCCAAATTTTCCAATTCCCGAAAATAGTGTATGGCTGCATTTTCAATTTTCGAGAATAAACATTTTCCATAGATTTATTTTCTTTCGGGAATATTAATTTTTCTGGAAATTTCTGTTTTGGGAATTATTTGTTCGATATTTTCCCACATTCGGAATTGTTAAAAATGGCAAAATCATATTATCCCGTTCAACAATTGTAAGACTAAGTCAAGGTAATGCTTAAAAGAAGAAAGATAATTTTGCTCAAAAGTATTTGAAACATTCAAAGATTATTATTTGTTCAAATTTCATCTTTTGTTAAACTTTTCCCTGACCGCTTCTCACAAATTCCTTTCAATTAATTTAATGTACAAGTTAATTGTTATGAACAACGTATTTAAACAAATTCTTCAGTATATCAGTCAGTTGTTGGAAAAAAAATTATTTCATTTTAAAATCGTTATAATTTATTATCAAAATGGTGTGAGTGATGGAAAATTGTTACAATTTCAAAATCTCTGAACAACTTATAAAGTTCTAAATAAGTTTTTAATCCATTAAGTTGCCTGGGCAGGCCAATCGATATCGTGAACAAGTTAATATTGTAATGAAAATATTTTACTAAAAGATGATTTTTCATGGAAAAGGATGACAATTTTTGATTTTTTAAACAATTTGTTCAAAAATGGCAATTACGAAAAAACGTATAGTACGATTCGATTCTACATAAATATACAATTACATCGTACGACGCCTAATTATGCATTTAATTATACTACATAACAAATATGATTGAAACAAAAAAATTGTTGACAACATGGACTCTATTTAATTCATCCCTTAGACTCGAATGGTGCTATTATTTTTATCGTAACTCACATTTTTTAAATAATTGTCCAAACAAAAATAATAATGATAATTGAAAGTTTGAATTATTTTCAATAAAAATCGTCTTTTAATGAAATGTTCTCATACAAAAATTAACATTTTCACTATGTGGATTTGTCTGTCCATGAAACTTAATAGGTTAAAAAATTGTTTATACCTTGAGAAGTTGTTTACAAGTTTTCGAATTATGAAAATTTATTGTTACTAATGCTATTATAATAATAAATTGCCACGGTTTGAAACAAAATAATTATTTTTCTACAACAAAATGATATTCTAAAAAAATTATTTAAATAAATTGTTTATAGCAATCAAATTGTACATTTAGTTAATTATTCATGTTTCTTAAATATATGTACAATAATTCAAATCAATAAGAATTTATTTCAGCAATTTTCTTTTAGATAAAAAATCTCATGCTCAAATATTCTTAATTGTTACTATATTTATTTATATATTGTTGCAAAAAAAGTTTAATTGAAAGATCGAAGAGTTTGAGGACCTTAAAAATTCATTTCTGAGAATTTCTAAAAAAAATGGCTCTATCTAATTTTTTCCTTAGACTCGAATGATGCTATTATTTTTATCGTAACTCACATTTTTAAAATAATTATTAAAACAAAAATAGTTTTAATAATTGAAAATTTGAATTATTTTCAATAAAAATCGTCTTTTAATGAAATGTTCTCATCCCAAAACTAACATTTCCACTATGTCGATTTGAGTGCCCATGAAACTTAATATGTTGAAAAATAGTTTATATCTTTATACGTTGTTTTTTAAATTTTCGAATTATGAAAATTTTTCGTTACTAATACCATTATAATAAATTACCACGATTTAAAACCAAATAATTTTTTTTCTACGACAAACTGATATTCAGAAGAATTTAGTTAGATAAATTGTTTATAGGAATCAAATTTAACATTTAGTTAATTATTTATGTTTCTTTAGTATATGTACAATAATTTTAATCAATACGAATTTATTTCAGCAATTTTGTTTTAGATACAAAATCATATGCTTAAACATTCTTAATTGTAACTATATTTGTTTATATATTGTCGCACACAAAATTTAATTAAACAATCGAACAGTTTAAGGACCTTACAAATTCATTTCTGAGAGTTTCTAAAAAAAATTGAAAATTCTTCGTACGAGTATGATTAACCTTTATTTTTTTGTCCCATTTTATCAAGAGAAGATATTATTCGTTAAAGTCAAAAAACCTATTATATTTAATAACAACAGCTTAGAATATTAAATTTATTTTTCTTTTGACGTTTTGTCCATTTCAACTATTACCGACTTTAGTTGTTCTCGCAGCCGGTCACATCTAATTTTCGAAAATAAATAAATAATATATCGTCATTTTTTCATTAAATTTTTGGTTTCAAACATTATTTTAATATTATTTCAGCACCTGAAGAAATTATTTTCAAAAAATTGTATAATATCCAGTTGTGAAGAATCTTTTTTTCTATAAAATAAGCTATAATTGATTAAAATCGGATCATTTCCAAAAATTTGGTAACAAGCGATCAGAAAAAAAGTGCAATAAAAATATAATTTTTGATTCTTGAAACCATAATTAAATATTTTTCCCGAAAATAAAATTGGTCGTACCAATATCTCTTTTTACGGTTCTAGTGTCTAGCTTCAATAATTTACAAAATTCAACAGATTTTTTAAGTTTATAAGAATTTGAAACCCAGTAGGGATATTGGCCGTATCTTGGCTAACTGAAATTAGGTGAGCGTAGAACAAATATTTTCGGAGAGCCCAGGGGAGCTGAAAAAGGGCGGATAGGTTCACCGAACTTCGATCAGCGTAGCACAAATATTTTCCGTGAGCCTAGACACTTCGAAACAGATTTTATCACTGTAAAAACTAGACTCTGGGTTCCCACCAACAGTGGTCTCATTTTAGTCCCACTCGAGACTGTTTTTTCTGAGTCTTATGTTAATACCTGAAATTATCCCTAAAATAATATTTTTTTTACAATGAGCATGATCCATTTGAAATAAAGAGTTCCATTTTACAAAATTAAAAAAAAGTTTCATTGAAATTGAGCGACTTTGAATTGAAAACGTTTAAAAAACGAACTTGTTCAAGAGACAGGAACAACTTTTAGAAAGCAGTCTTACTATTTTAGTTCATCAATAAGCGTTTTTCACAAATTTGAGATTCTTATGATTTGAATTTATTTTAAAAAAACGAACTTTCAATTTTTTTGACATACCGATTTACCCGGATATGTAATATTATATATTTTGAATTCAAGGTATTGTCGAGTCGATAAATTGGCTTTAGCTAAATTTGGTATCTTAGGCTTTTATTACTAATAATTTGTCATTCGTGATATTTTGTGAATATTTTCTCAAAGTATTAAAAGAACTGTTGAATTTGAACAACAAAAAATGATACAAATTGTCGATTACTCTTGAGAATAATCTCTGTCCCTCATCACCTGCATATTCATTATTCACGGTTGCTCTAAACTATAAATTGCACATCAAAAGGTGAAGTAATCTTCCCCCTATATCATAATTCCTCAGTTCATTGAAAAGTGATGATTTATCCTTCGTTAAAAAGTATCGATCACTATCCCTCTTACAGAAATGGCCATATCTCTAGTCGCTAGAATTTCTTTTGTGCTCTCCTAGTCAAAAAAATGATCACGTATCAATCTTGTCATTTTATGTACACCAACATAATTTTCAATTACCGTTAATTCTCCTCTGACTGAAGTCCACTCCTCCGACTAATAGTTCCTCCAAGAGTCCCTCGTAAAACCAATTTACCAATAGTGAATAGGTAAATGTTCACCAATACCTGTTGCATTTCATGCACTCTTACATATACTCAGAGAGGTATAAAATGCACCCACGAAGGTGATGTGTGTAAGTGTTCCAGCATCACCCACACACGACGTGTGGACCATTCAAGGTAGTGGGAGTACTCCCCCTCAGAATCTCTCTCTCAAAGGTAGACTCTCTCATTCTCTCCCTTTTAGAATTTCTCATTCTCTCTTTTTTAGACTCTCTAGGCTCTCCCTCTCTCTCTCGCCTGTTCCACCATCTCTCTCTCGCTCTCGCACACGCTCAGCCTCCGGTCTAAGGAAACTTACGCCTACACGTTGTAGTTGCAGCATCCACACTTAGCCCTCCTCAGTCCAGCGCGTGCCTCCACGCGACCAACCACCACCAACCACCGCTCCCTCACTCCTGGAGGATTACCTTTCCTACACGCCCGGCATACTCGAGTATTCAGTATAGTACCCCGTGGACAGTGGCTCCGAATAGCGCACGCTCCACCGTCCAGGTGACAACCATTGACAGATGTTGACACCTTTGTCGCGATTCGCGAAGCAACAGGTTGATTTTTACTTCAAACAACCCTTCATTCTTTCCGATCAGAGCAATCATCATTTGATAGAAGCTTGACAAGAAGTTTATTAGTTATCATTCAAAGTTTGAACTTCCTAAGTTGACTTCTTATCAGTCTATTGTAACAACCGAAGAGTTGGAAAGGTGCAAAGTGAAAAGTCAAGTTGAAGAATTGTTTATCAAGGTTTTATTATTTATCAACCATTTTCTCACCAAGGATTGATTATCGATTTGGTAACTCAACTCAGGATCCATGAACCACTGATCTCCAAGGATTATTCTTCAAGCTACAGGTTGAATAGTTATACAATTAGAGAGTTAAACAGTTAAAGAGCAGTTATCGTTTTTGGTTAAGGACCAATTAATGACTGATTTGGATCAGCTACAAAATTGGACCAGACCATCAAGGAACTTTCAAGATACTCATAAAATATTATTCACTATTTGAATCATCCAACCTCTTCTTCCGGGTTACACATTTACCTCCACTCTCTGCCGAATGATTCATCACCAAGAAAATCGACAGGAATTGACTGATTGTAATCAGAAATTCAAATTTCCGGTACAAGCACTCTCCGATGAATAAACATTGACCATTGATCACTCGCCAAACAGACTGTTGAAAGATCTTCCAAGAATCTAAATTTGACACCTGATTTGAATTATCTCGATGACGAATTCCATCTCCAATCATTGGATTTTGAACCCACTTGGTGAAGTTTCATCACTCATCTTAACAAATGTTTTGCTTCCTCAACGAATTCACCCCGTTTTAATTCGACTCGAATTGCTCTCGACAGGAAAATTGAAAGGTGCTCTAATTTACCCGTTAGTGCGTGAATCGATCTCGACTGATTGCGACTCGTAGTGCGTGACACTTCTGGATTACGGTTGACAGTGTGACTTGAAGAATGTTAATTAATCTTTCCCATAGTTCCTTTCTAATTCTTTTCTCTGTGATTTTTTCGTCTTCCCAAAGTGAAAAGTTTGAAAATAGGCCATGAATCTTTGTCTCGAGAGCCATGGAGGGAAAGCTGAGGTCGAAGAGTGTCATCTGAGGTTAATAGAATGACCATTGTCTTCTCTTCTTGAAGATGTCTTCTTTCATTATCGGATTAATAAGGAAAGATCAGTTCTACGAAAATAACAGTGCTACGAAAAGATCAGTGCTATAAAAATCTCAGTGGTACAAAAATATGATTGATTTGTCCTAGTGGGTGTTTGGAAGCGTTGCCCAAGTGACTTCTCGTGAATCATCAGGACGTATTAGGCGTTTCAAGGATTTCAAGGAAGTTTTAAGAGTTGGAGGACTTTTTAGAGAAGGAGACTGCGTACTTGTTGATGGAGGTGCAACAGCAGGAAACTGGGCGATTTCCAATCGGCAAGTAGATCGCGTGGGTTGGTGTGCGGCGCCAACCTGTTGCTCAAGATCACACGGCTCGAAAGATCGGGCCTATATTCATCTAGAAGCCACTCTATATCGCTCGATCGGTCCCTCCTGATTCGACTGGACTCGCATCGATCTTGCGTGAATTAAACACGAGTTATATGGTTTTGCTGTCCTCACGGTCTAATCGTGGTTGAAGTGGCGCTCCGGACTTGAGTGTTCCGAGTAACGAGAGGCTGAAGAAGAGGGTCTCAAAGAAGTGTTTCAGAAGCTATAACAAGTGCCAGGGAAAATTACGAAGTGATCAAAAATTACGAGTTACAAAGTGTGGGAGAATTTTTTTCTATGGGGATTGAAGTTCAAATATAGCATTGAAAATGGGAAGTGCAAGTGTTCTCGGGACGTTAGTCCTGGGATTAGTGTTTTTAGTGTTGTTGGCTGTGGGAAGCCCCTCGACAAAAGAACTTTTAGAGTGTAGAACAAACCTGACTGCTGATATTAAGAATGAAACTACTTTCTTGTCAAAAATACAAGAGGCAGATTTTATTTTCACGGGAAAGATCAAGGACTTGAAGAGGAATCTGCTGCATGTTAAGGTCAAGAGGGCAATTAAGGGATTGTTAAATGGCTCTGTGGATCTTGTCATTAACGACACTTGTGGAAAATATATTCGGCGTAGTTACACGGGTATTTTTATGGGAATCAGATACTTTGGAGTTGATAATCTGCAGCATACGGGGAAAATTGTGATGAATTTCGGACCGGTACCAATCACGCTCACGAATTTGGATAGACTCAATGCTGCTGTTAGAGGTGAGTTTATTTTAAGAAATGCACAAGGGATGTGTGTAATCGTGCCAAAAAATTTAGGGAGCGGGAAAAGGGGATCAACTAGTCCCGAAATTTTGGGTCGACTAGCCAAACTGATGCAAAATATTTGACTACTCATCCCGAATTTCGGGACGATGAGACACTGTGTTAAAAAAATGTTTATTATGATAAATTAATCGATAGATATTAGGGAAGTGGAAAAATATAATTAGCGTAAAGTTAAATCACTGGAGTTGAGGTTTTCCAAGTTTAACTTCAGCTATAATCAGTTTTCAAAAGAACTCAAAAATTCGAAGAAAAAAGGCTAGATTACACTTTTTAAGAATACGAGCTATTTTCAGTTTTCCTGGCTATGAGTTGCCTTAAGTTTTTTGAGCCTACGAACCAGTCTTAGGTTTTCATAATTTACGACCCAGCCTTCAATTTTTTTTAGTTTACGAAATGGTATTTTTTGTACGTAGAGAATGCATGTCAACTAACACCTCCCTTTTTTCACGTTCCTTCCTTTAAAATGCCCCGTCATCTCATAGAAAGAATCTAAGAATAAAATTTGTTGCAGGAAATTTTTTAGAGCTATAAAGTTTTGTTCAGCCAGCTTCGCGTCTTTCAAAATACATGTTTTTTTTCATGGAAAAACAAAAGAAAGTTTAACCGATATTTGTGTAAAGTTTATCCTCTGAAGTTAATTTTTGTTGCAAAGAATCTTTCGTCGGAAATCGATGTAAAGTTTATCTTCTGTTTTTTCTGTGCTTAAAATATTGACAGATCAATATTTTTTTGAGTTGTGGCATCCTGATGGACATCTAGTGTTTGCTTATTAATTTTTTTAATTTGGTGATAAAAATAGTAAAGTATCGTTCTATCTATTTAACTAAGATTTAAAAAATTCACCCTGACAATGAAAGTTCGTTGACGAATAAATTTGACGGATTAAAAAATTCATTACAGGCAAAAAATTTTTATATAAGAAAATTCGTGTCCGACAGAATTTTCCAGAGGTTTACCTTTCCGACTCATTTTTAAAGGTTTACGAATTAACCTATGTTCTTTGAAATACATCTCAGTCACTTTTATAATATATACGTACTTTTGATTCTTAAAATAAAAATGAAAATTTACAGAAGATTTTTATGATATGTGCTGCCACATTAATTTAAAATTTGTGTGTTTAGAAAAATGGTAATGGTCCAATTTGTTATATTATAATAACAATTTATTTTTATCAAGATGAATGGAAAAACATCACGCGATACGGTAAAGCTAATTAATTATTACAAAAATCTATTCACTTTTGGGTCTTCATAATCCAATCATATTAAATTTTCATACTTCACGTTTCATTGACATTTAAATTCCCATTCTTTTAACGGATTAGATTCTTACGTTTAAATATTAAAAATTTTAATTATTCCTACATTTTGTCAATTACAACGCAATTCTTGCAAAGTTTAAAGTTTCGAAGTTTCTGATAAGCTTTTGAAAAATCTTCACTGAATTCCGGAAACTTTGTCAAATTTCTCAGGTTTTAAACTATGAAGTTGTTTATTTTCGATTGATTTGGAAAGATTCAATATCCAAACATTTGAAATATTTTAGCTCTCAAAATGTTACTCTGATAAGCTTTTGAAAAATGTTTACTTAATTTCGGAAACTTTGTGAAGTTTTTTAGGTTCTCGTATGTGAAGTTTTATATATTTAACTAATTTTGAAAGATTCCATATCATAACATTTTGAATATTTTTAGCTCTCAGAATGTTACTTTTCAAGGGTGTTTTGCTGAAAATTTGACTACTTTAAGTTCCAGTTATTTTTCACTTCGCCTTTAAAATTTTTTTTTTTAAATCAAAGTATAAATTTTAGATAAAACAAATATATTAACACCATTTTTCAAATATTTCAGATTCACAGATATCACTTATATTGAGTTTGAAAAAGATAAAAGTGAAGAGTATAGTTCAATATTATAAAGCTGAGGATTTTAAAAATCACTTCAAAGTTTATTCCACAAGTTTTTTGTCTGGTCACGCTGCATTCCTATTTTAGGATAAAACTAGAAAATAATTATTCAAGCTATATATAATTCAGGCTAAAATAATTATTTCTATATGTACGATAATTTGAGTTTAGTTAGCTATCTATTTCTAAAGGTCGATTCCAAAGAATTATGCTATTAATGATCACTAATTTTTGCATACTACTTTTTATAAAACGTGCGGTAACGCTCCATAATTATTTATCATACAATAGAATGAGAGTATGTTTTTAAACGCCGAAGTTAAAATCAAATTATTACTAAAAATAGTCATTTTTTCTATGTTTTCAAATGGTTTGATCTATTACGCATATATTTTTAAAAATTTTTTGAAATTTTTTGTTATATCGTAGTCGCATGTCCTGTCACGCTTCATTAGGAAACGTGTAAAATTCATATCAATTACAAATACACTACTTGATCTCTTAGTTTTATAGTTTCATACTCTTTTGTGTTATTTTTAATTTTAAAAAAATATTTTAAGCGTTTTAAAAATGTGTTGTTTTCAAAAATTGCATTGTCTAAAAAAGACAACTTTTGAGCAATCACCCTTAAATATGAATAAGGTGAATTTAAGTTTCCGAAATTGAAAGTGTTTCTAAATTTTGAATTCTTTCAACATTTTTAGCTTCTAAACAAAATGCAAGTTATCATAGATTTACATAAATTTAATTTCAGTTTCCTTAAAGTTTTAATTTCTCATTACATTTCATGGATAATCAACTCAACTTCTTTTTTAAAATTGAAATCATGGAAAATTTGGAATTTTTCAATTTACAGAACTTTAGGATCTGAAAGATTTCATAATTTTAATAATTTTAATAATTTTAATTTGGAACGGTTTCAAAGCTGGGCTTTCAATGTTGACAGTTTTAAATCGAAATCTTTTTCATTTTTACGAGTGTAGTTAAATTTTCATCTATATTAGGGCACTATTAGCAAATTTTCAATCAAGTTTTATTTTCTGTCAATTTGTGAATGCAATTACAATATTATATAATAATCCAAGCCACTTAGACTAATACGTTTAAATGTCGTTAGTAAGTTTCCAACATAAGTTTAATGCGCATCTAAAAATACTTTAGAAAACTCAGTCTATCAACACCAATTTTTCTACATTCTAGACTAAAAATACAAAATAGAAAAGATACTGTTCAGTTCCTGAAACGATGTGAACTATTAACTAAAAAGATACGAAAATAGAAAATGTGTCAAACTTTGTTTTATAACAAATTTTGTTAATCTATAACATAAAAAATATTAATGACTTTTATCTCTTTTTCTGGCAAAAAAGAAGTCTAAAAGATTAGGATAACTATGACATAATTAAGAAAATCATACAATTGGAATTAATTGAATTTCTAGTTGCCTATAATATTTTATTCTATATTTTACAAAAAGCGCGCACTAATTCTCGTTTATGAACAGTTTTTTTCGTGTTAAAATATTTCTTACAAAAGACCTAAAACGAGGCTCTATATGTTAAAAATTTTCCGATAACCAAATCCCTTTAATAATTTTTAAAACAGGTGAAAAAAATTCAATTTTTCCACAATTTCTCCTTTCTAATGCATTCTAATGCTTAGGCAATAGTATAGAAAATATAGCTGTCGAAACTTATTTTTCATCAACAAATTTGACTACAACCTTTTTTAATTTCAGATATCCTAGAATAAAACAATTCACCACAGTTAAAATTTGTCAGAAAATGAGTTAAAGTAGACTGAATTTCCTAAAAATATAAAAATTACAATTCTCTAGCTCTAATAGAACTGCAGCGCTAGAGCACTGTATTTTTTGTTATTTTTAGGAAATTTAGTCTGCTTTAACTTATTTTCTGACACCATTTAACTGTGCTGCACAGAAACTGAGCTATTTTAACAAAAATAAGATGAACATTTTTTTCAATAATATTTTTTGATATAAAATAAATTTCGGCAGATATATCTCCTAAACTATTGTGGTTGTGATGTTCGATTGTCTTTGGTTCTGCAGGGAATTTTCATGCCCTTTAATTATCGTACAGCATGCCCTAAGCATTAGAATTCACCAGAAAGGAGAAATTTTGAAAAAATTTAATTTTCAAAACTTCTTTTTACCTTTTTTTAAACATTTGAAGGGATTTGTTTATCGAAAGATGTTGAAGATATAGAACCCCTTCTCAGGTGCTAAAATAGTTTATGCAAATCATCAACCACTTCAGTGTTATTTCCACAAAACTATACTTAATAACCCCCTCACCCCAAATCCAAAATTGAGTTTTTTTTTAAAAACGGCTTAAAAGATTTTTTGCATTTAGGTCTGAAAATGATCGCGAGGTATTCCAATGATGAGAACAGAAAAAACCCCGAAAGATGCAAGACCTTTTGCGTTAAGTTCCATCAAAGCCCATCATGGCATTTTTTATCACAACAGATTTTAGAACTGACTAATTATAAATCTAGGAAATAAATTTAATTAAAATTTTTGCTTAACATTAAACTCTCGACAATTTTCTTCTGCGAAACAGTAGACATCAAAGTCACAAGTTGAGTTTTAGTCCTGCGTCAGTCAGGGAAAATCATGTTTAGGATTATTCGAAGGAAATGGGGCGCTCAAGATTAACGAGGTTCGATTAATTATATGCATGGTTCATTTGCGCCCGAGGTGGCCTGTCACCAACTATTTCCTCTTTATCTCTTAAGATCGATTTTACAAGCAAAGGGCAGACTGGTGTCGAAGTAAAAACCGTGGTGGCAATCACGATGAATAAAAGTTGACGCATTTCCAGTAAACCCCCGAGGCACTTCATTTTAATATCGATAATTTACGGAAATCGTTTACGCGATGGTTTTAATTTATAGGTGTGGTGGTTGCACTCCTGTCAACAGCTAAAACGCCATCTCTCCAGACTTTCCCTCAAGGGAAATTGCGAATTGTGCAATTTCTGCAAAGTAAACATTAAATTGGCGCCATGAGTGTGTGTTTTTTCATTCCTTGTTGTTCCTTCCTCAATTGCATGACTTTTATTTAATTAGAGATAAGGGGTATCGCGTATTATCAAATTAAATTTTATAATTAAATAAAGCGTGAATTAAAAATAAATTAGGGGATCGACGAAAGTAAACTCTGTTTATTTTTGTATTGAGACATCCGGTATCATTACTAAGAAGGGAAATCTTTTAATTTATCGCACCATAGATTATGAAGGAAGTTTTACTGTCCGGGATTATAAGAAACGATATTAAAATAAGATTCATATCTTTAGTATTCTGGGGTTTAAATCAGGTCAAAATTAATCGTTTTTGTTCTGAACTCTAAATTGCATTTCTGCATTTTTAACTGTGTGTAATGCAATAACTTTTATTTTTAAGATTTAATAATAATCCAGAGAAGCACTTTTTACGGGGATTGGTAACGACTTCGCTATGTTTGGCTCAATTAGGCCCACATTTTTGAAACAGATGTTTTAAAATTTTAATACTTCAAAGTGCATACCTCTGATTTCTATAATTTAAAATTTTTCAAATTTTATCTCAGAATATCTCTATTATCGGAACGAAAATAATTTAGATTGACTGACATTAAAATTTTGGGTTTATTGTAAAATTCTTAGTGCCTTCTAACTTGAAAGGTTTCAAATTATAAATATTCTCAATTTAAGCGCATTTGTGCTATTTTCACAACTGAATTCTTTCAAATTAAAATTTTAAATTCTTTTAAATTTTAATAGTTACACTGTTGTTTAAAAATTTGCTGTACAAATTGGTTTCTTATTCCTGTGTATGCTGATTATGATTATTTTTAATTAAAATGGATCTCTTAAAATTGGTCCAGATAAAAAATAATAAAAAATAGGAAAACACACCTTGTTATACTTTTTGAACTTAAAAATTGCAAACAAAAAATTATCAAGATTTTGCAGAAGGAAATCGCCGCGAAGTAAAATAATAAAAAACGCAAATATATTTTCTCGAGACAACTATTGATTTCGAACTTTTATTGGATTGACGGCGCAATTTTTAATCGATCTTAATGAAAATTGGCTGAGAGCCATAACATGCAAAACGGTATGAATTTTTTGAGGAATAGTGTGTTTGAAAGTCAAAACTGTAAAATTTTTACTATGAGCAAATCATAAAAAGTCGAATTTTTCACCTTTGTCAAGGGCCAAAGACAAACCTATCAAACCGATCGACACAAAATTTTAACTGGACATACAATTTCAATACGGCATTTTTCTTTGGAATTTTTTCAGGAATTTACCATACCTTCATTATAGCATTTTATTATTTTATTATTTATTTATCATTATTATTATTTACTCATTTTATTATATCCATAGCAAATTCTATGGTACCGATTAGCACCAAACTTCATCTGAACGTGCACATTACTCCTTCCTACTGCTATACTGGATAACTTTACGATAACTTCATTTGTTTGTAATTTGTTTCCGTTTTATGTACATTTTTAGCTTGAATTTACCTTAATTTAACTTAAATTCTTCATAAACATTTTGGCGTTTCCTTTGCGCACGAATATAGCAAAATCGATTGGGCCGATTAATGTAAAATTTTAACTGTAGATGCGCGATCATATTGTCTAATCCTTCTTTTTTAAAATTTTACGATATATTTAATGGTATACACATTTTTAACATATTTTATCATAAAAAATAGAATTTTTCATTTTTGCGCACAGCTACTGCAAAATCTATTGGGCCAATTAACATAAAATTTTAACTGTGGGTATGCGGTTCTATTCTCTAGTGCTATTTGTAAAAGAAAATTATCATATCTTTAACAGTTTAAGAAAATTTGTATCTTTTATCATAAAAAAATGAATTTTTCACATTTGTAAGCGGCTGCAGCCAAATCTAGGGTCTGCTTAACATTTTTCAAGATTTTATAATATTATAATCAGATTGTAAAATTGTAGAGATTTCATCATATAAAATTGAATTTATTATTGTCAGTGTCTAGTCGTACCACAAAAAGCTGGCGATTCGTATATAGAAATTTTGGTACGAATAACCTCCTTTTCCAAGTCTAACTGTAAGTAACAATTTTATTTTGAAATTAAAATTCTTCGTAAAGACTATTTTCATAAGTGTTTAATTTAGTATATTTTTTCGAGAAAGTAATAAAATCTCACCAAAAACATGGACTATGTAAAAACTTTGCCAAGTGCAATTAAATGAATTTTTTCAAGTCAAAGTTGGCCAAGCGAAATGAAAAAATAATTAACATCAATTGATTACAAGTATTAATAAATAAATTTAGTTTTAAAATTAATTTTAATGATATTTAGAGCAGAGAAATTCATTCAATGGCGCAAAGTTGTTATAATTTGAAAATTTTGTTTATAAATAATTTTTCTAAATATTCATCCTATATTTAAATTCTAAGAGAACATCTAGAAAATTTCTTATTGAATACTCGTAATCAATTAATGGTAATTTTTGTTTTCATTTTGTTTTGCCAACTTTGATTTCACCACTTAATTTAATTGTACTTGGCCAAGCTTTTGCATCATGGATGTTTTTCATTCAATGTACAATTTTTATGAAAATCGATTTTTTGACTACTAATTTATTTATTGAAACTTGTCATTGCAGAATCTTAAAACCCGAGTTAAAACTCATTACGTTACATAATTTGGATTTCTTTTAAAATGAGTAATCCAGGAGTTACTAGTTTCTTTGTTAACAATAAATTCTAATTATGTTGAGAGGCACCTGTAAAAGCGACACTAATTCGTTTCCAAACAGTTTATACTCATTTTGAGAGTAGTAGACTTCAGTAAGGTTTATCCTAAGATCATGAAACGGCACGAGCTCGGTTTATTGCACTATTAATCAATGATCGAGCAATGAGCTTTACAAGTAGATACCACCTGTCTAACAAAGACTAAGCATGCACCGAGTTGTCAATAAAAAACTGATGAAACGTATCGAATCGTGCCTCGTATTTCACGATCTACATCTTGATTAGTGGTGGGTTCTAATCTCAATAATTTACAGTATCGACAATTGTATCAGTGCTCTTCTCATTTGTTCTCCAACAACCTTATCGATCATTATGGCAAGTGCTCAGTGTTCAATGTTCAATGCTCATAATATGTAGAGCCTAGTCAGACATGGCGCCATTGCTTTGGAAAGAATCGCACAAGGATCACAAGATTGCTTCGAACACCAGGATGTTTTCCTTCAGATTCAGACCCACGAGGCAGCTGGCGTCGATCGTACTCGTGTTCTCCATTGCGGTACCGCTCTTGATATTTATGATCGCGTTTCATACCTCGTTCGACCCGTACCCTCCCGATCGAAATGTACTTGCTGTATTCGTCTTGATGAATTTCAACTGCTTTACAACATTTTTTTCCTGAGGCTTTATCTGCTCTTGTGAACAATAAAAGAAATGGGAGAACCCGTGTAGAAAATTATAGGGGAACTATTCAGGGCCAGGATAGACTGTCCTGACCGCTAATGTGGTAATTCCAAGAGGATCTATTATGGCACTGAGTAGAAGTGAAATTTTGTTGTATGGTCAAACGCTAGTCTGGACAAGTCTAATCTAGTGCTAGTCTGGAAGAGCTAATATTATAATTTTAAACGCCCTGGCTCTTTTTGCAATACAAAAAATATTTGGATGAGACACTGAGAATATTTTTCGGTATATCGAGTTAGCTAGAATTCGATTAGGGCCCGAAAAGACTGACGAGATGATGAGGAAAAAAATTAATTTTTCTTCTCGTTCATTTTTCGCCTTTGGCACTATTAAAAACCCCGGTTTTGTTTGCAGATTTGCAACAAGATATTTGAGTTGGTTGCTTAGAAATTTTTTTGATCTAGATGGGCTAGCCACCAACGGATTAGAGCCCGAAAAGATCTTTTCACACGGGTCAAAATGCCCTGACTGTCCTTGACTTTTCCCTGACTAAAATTTTTGCTTTCCCTGCACAGAAAACTGTAACATGAAAATAGCTGCATCCTCATTCTCCAGTTTCTTATTTTTGTTGCCACTGAAAACAACAACGAATCGGCATATTTTTGAGGGTAGGCGTTTTTCTGTGTGACCGTTATACATTTTTCTTTCAGGGGAGCGATTTTGTAACTTTTTTACTTTCACTTACACTCACACTTCTTCAAAATTCACCTCAGTTGTCTTTGTTTTCGACATTTTAATTGTCACAACAATTTAAATCAAAACAACTAACGTGAATTTCGTCAAAGTGGAACTGGGAAGGAAGAAGAAAAAGTTACATATACGCCGCCCAGGTATAAAAACAACTTTACACCTAGGAGATAAATAATGTTAATTAAAAATAAAATGTTTCTTTCTAAATTTGTTTTCAAGACTTTTAGTGACAGAATTTTATAAGAGGTCTTACACAACTTACGTAATACAGGGGGGGGGGGGTTTATGTTGAAATCTTACTGTTTCTCATGAGGGGGGTGAAGAGGGGGGGGGGGAGAAAGTGGAAGTTCTTACGTATTTTTAGGTAATGCATTTTCTACAAAATAGGTGGATTTTTAACCAAATAGTTTATTTTTCAAACAATTAGTTGATTTTTTCAACCAAAAAGATAAACTTTCATCCAAGAAGATTAATTTTCTACTGAGAAAGATAAAATTTTAACAAAATACATAATATTTCAACTAAAAAAGATCAATTTTAGGTTGAAAATTCATTCTGAACCAAAAAGAAACGAATTTTCAACAAAATAGTGACATTTTCAACCATAGATTAAAATTTTCATCAAAGGAGATTGATTTTCTACCAGAAAAGTCGAATTTTCAACAAAATACATGAATTTTCAACCAAACAGTTGAGTTTTGAACCAAAAAAAGGTTTTTGCAGTCAATAAAGAAAAAAAATCTCATCGAAAATTTTAAAGCTAAACAGACGAATTTTCTTTAATAGAGTTCAGTTTTCAACCCGAAAATATAATTTTCTGCAAAAAAATGTTAATTTGCAAGAGAATTGTTGAATTTGAAAGATAAAAGAGCGAATTTTCTACAAAAAAAAGTTGAAATTTCTACCAAAACAATTAACATTACAAAAAAGACGATTTTTGAAACAAATAAATTTATTTTCAACTAAAAAAAAATAAGCAGCCAAAAAAGAATAGTTAAATTGTCAACCAACAAAATAAGTTTTCAGGTGAAGAGATCAAGTTTTATGTAATAAAATTACTTTTTACCAAAAAAGATGAAGTTGCAATAAAATATGTACATGAATTTCAACCAAATAAATGGAGTTTTAAGTAAAATAATAAAAAATGGAATTTTTGAATATTTAGTTTAAAAAATTAATTTTCAGCTAAAATAAAATCTATTTTTAACAAAATAATTTAATTTGACAAAAGTGATTTATTGATTATTGCATCTAATTTTAGAAGAGTGCCCTAAGCGTAAATAATATAAAAATAGTTTAGGTCATAACTCTTTATTTAAATCTCGTTATTCGCATATTTTTGTGTTTTTTATCTACTTCAAGCAAAGGTCGTAATTTTTATTCAATTTCAATTTGAAAAAGCTCATTCTATTCCTTGAAAGGTTCTTTACAACTATATTTGTATCGTTTTAATGGAAATTTATTATTTTGAAATTTTAAAGAATTTTTCAAGACAGAGAATCAGCTTGGATGAAAATGTCAAATTTTGCCTGAAGCCGAAAAACGAAACAAATATTAACATTTTAAAAACGTTATGCATGTTCAGAAACAATAACATTGTTCAAGTCGGTTTCATAATCAAAAACAATTCGTCTTTGACCTTTTACATTTAAATTTTAAAACATAGTTCCTATAAATCCAAAATTTTACCAATTACTACAAGTTTATCAATCAGATGATTTCTTTTTTTTATCATCTACATCAATTTCATACTTCTTTCCATATAATTTTTCATGTTTTCAAATCGAAAGTTAACAAACTTTAAATTTTGTTAAAACTAAATCTTTGATTTAGCACCGAGTCCAATCAAATAATTTTCAACTGGTTTGAAACTCTTTCATTCTTGATTGTTTATCATTTATAATTTTTCAAATATTTCAAGTTTACACATCTATTTTTATAGATACTATACTATAGATTTAGTTAATTCTTGAATGAAAATAAATTAAATAAAAAATTTTTGAATATTCGAACTTCTGTATTTTTTCAGCAATATGTAATAAGCAACTGTTATTGAGTATCAGAATATCAATAATTTTTTTAATGCACATTTTTCTATGTGTTATAAAAATGTGTTTTGAAAAAAACTTCTGTTGCAAAAATAATGCGTCTACCCGAGGAAGTTTAATTTCGATTTTACAATCAGATCTCACTTCCGCATCTTCTTAGAAACCATTTATTGATAAAGAGATGCAAACAACTTCATTGAAGAGACCGGAACTAAAAACATATCACAACCGATAATTTATATTCACAGTAAATTAAATAAAACAAAACATTACTTTATGACTTGATTCAGATCAAAGTGATACCAAATAAATTTTTATTTCATCTCGACCTTAAACTTATTTTACAAAATCTTTCACTGTGAATGAAACAGTTTCCATAGCGCTATTCAATCTGAAAACACTCGAGAAAATCTGTACAATCGAATATAATACTGACGAACGACAAAAAAATATTTGCACGACTATAAAGTTATATCCAAATCGTTAAAAAATAAAAGTCAAATGGTTTACGCACCGAACGCAGTTCCATAAGTACCATTTACTATGGCTTTAAATGCGCAGTAAAACACATAGAGAAACGTGCAATCTAGTTTCAGATTAACGTCATGTATGCCTCGTATTTAATGAGATACTTGACGTACAACACTATAAGCGTTGACGAGTGGCATTAGAAATTGCGCTAAGTACCTTGTTTCATACAACCAGTTATTAAAATTCCCTTCTACTTCCAAGTCTATCTCTATACAAAAGTACCAATGCTAAATTACGACAGTCATTGTGATGTACAAGGGACCATCCTCCCAATAAATCCTCAGTCTTCACTCATTTCCTCCATGATTCATAACTGTTTGGTATATCTACATTCTACGTCTTTGAATTGAATCTTCCCCAGAGACAAATGTCAACATTATTAACATACCGTCTGAGTTGAGTCCTAATTTACATTTTATAGGAATCCATTTATTTTACGATGATAGTGTTTATTCTGAAGGACGCGAGACTCAGTTCCTAAAACACATTTGATGCCAATTTCAGTCCTAAATCTATATATATTTTTTGTGATCGTATAAATATTCGGAATGGGCATTTGTTGCGTTGCGAGAATCTTGAAAGTACGGATAACATTCTTTAAATTTTTTAAGAAGAAAATTAGAAACATAATATTAACAAGTCAATCTGTGCAAAGATTCATTTTTGAAACAAAAAGGCTCAGAAACATTGTGAATCCAAAAATCAGTTGTTTTGAAAAAATTACAATGTTGTTTGGAAACATATTTTAGGGCCTTATTCCTATGCAATTCTTTTTGCATATATTGAACTTTTTGAATGTGTTTTTTCAAAACAATTGATTTTTGGATTCACAATGTTTCTGAGCCGTTTTGTTTCAAAAATAAATTTGTGCACAGATTGAGTTGTTAATACTGTGTTTCTAATTTTCTTCTTAAAAAATTTAACAAGCAGAGACATTAAGTCATAGACCTTGATAATTGTTTCTCTTGAGTTCGGATTTAATTGCCGTTTTCAGAGAATCGATTTTCTTGGTCAACTCTCAAACATTCTTTAATTAAAATAAAAGCATAATCTATCTGAATATTAATCCAGGGTATTTCAATTTTAAATCCCTTAGGGTATCACAGGCATTTTAGACAGTGCTCATTTGATCCTTTGTACTTAATGAGGAATAAAACACGAAATATAAGATTTTTTCATTTTTGCAATTAGTAATTTCGAAATATTATATTAGAAGACTACATTTTTTGGCGATTTCAACGGTGTGTTGCTTGTCCTAATAAGTTGAAAATTGAAAGTGTTTTCAGGAAAAATGGGTGTATCTTGAATTTTTTAAAGATTTTCTTCGGTATATTCTAATTGTAAGCCTAATTTATACATAGAAGAGTTAATTCAATATTTCGTTATCATTTCACGAAATTTGGAATAAAACTTTTTAACGAAATTTCTTATACCAGGGCTGCTACAGAATTTTGATCTCCAAATGTCAGGCATTTTCCAGGTTCCTTCAAAGGCAAATAAAAATTCTGAACCTTACTCTGACAGTTCCATTCTCAAAAATGTAGAGACTTTAAGGGAGGAAAAAGAATTTTATATTTTTTTAATTTGTTTTTAATGTCGAATACTTTTTAGGTTCTATTTTTTTGTATGTAAATTCAACTTATGCAATGCCGAAATTTTTTTATTTAATCAATTGGGCAGGATTTCTAATTTGAACTATTTTTTGAATAGAAACATTCAAAATGGAAATTTTCGTTATCAATAAAAGATTCATGCTTCCCGTATTATTCAATGTGTACAAAATTCCCGGCAGGTTCCAGGTTTTTTCGATTTCCCGAGTCGCTAGATACCCTTGTCTTAAAAATTCTTGAAATTTAACATAACTGAAGTTTTTGAGGTATATTCAATTTATTGAAATATATCGACACTTAAAGCCTTCATTCAGAAATTGAATGGAAATTGAATTTGTTTTTTTTTTGCAAATCGAATTTGAAATTATTCGGTTTTGAATTTTTTCAACTTTCAAATGTTCTACCGATAAGTGTCCCAAATTAAAATGGTACAATTTTGAAAGATTTTTTTTTAAACTGGAAAATGTCGTACAATCCGAAGCTTTGGAAATAAAGAATAGATGAATTTAACATCAATCAATGAAGAAGTTCGAAAATATTTTTCAAGAAAAAGTGAAGAAGGAACGGCATTAGCGAACAGAGAAAATAGTGACATTCTTTTAATGTATGTATTATAGAAAATTCCGTAATGGAGTTGAAAATTAGGTTATTTATAACTGAGTTTTCCTTTATTTATTCTAATTTTCCTTCATCAATCATCATTTTGCGAAATGGAAATTTCTAACAGAGGATGTATTCAAATTGCTTCCTCATAGAGGGAGGTTTTTCCAATGACCTAAATTTACAAATATACTTTTTTGACATATTTTGATATAATTTAACCCCAGGAGCTCGAAAATAAAATTTAAAAAAATGTCTGTGTGTTTGTATGTGTGTGTAACTTTTTTCTGTTCGCCATATCTCGAAAAGTAAAAGAGCTACGATCATGAAATTTTGTGGAAGTCTATAAGCTCCGATTGATATCGAGGTCTGATAGGATTTTGAGGTAGATTGACCATTTAGAAGTAGTTTTGTCTTGCGTTTAGAAATTTAAAAAGAAAAATTTTACAAAACTAGCGTATTTGTTCGCGTCTCTGAGATGCATCGATCCACCTATTGTTAAAACTTTTATGAACTACCAGTACCGATTTATGAAGTTTCAAAAAATGGTTTATTCTATTTATATAGGAAAAACAGTTTTGATGTTCAAAATACGACAATATTATATCCAGTGTATTTGTTCGCGTCCCTGAGACGCATCGTTTGACCTATTAATGAACCTTTTATGACCAACCACTACCGATTTATGAAGTTTCAAAGAAATGCTTTATTCTGTTTGTATGAAAAAACTTTTTTGATATTCAGAACACGACAATATTACAAGTAGAGTATTTGTTCGCGTCCTTAAGACGCATAGATTGACCTATTGATAAACCTTTTATGACCCACCAGTACCCATTTACGAATTTAAAAAAATGGTTCATTCTGTTTAAATAAGAAATTTTTTTTTGATATTCAAAATACGACAATATTACATGAAGAGTATTTGTTCGCGTCCTTGAGATGCATCAATTTACCCATTAATAAACCTTTTATGAGCAGCCAGTACCGATTTATGAAGTTAAAAAAAAACGGTTTATTCTGTTTATATGAAAAAAACTTTTTTGATATTCAAAACCCGACAATATTACATGTACAGTTTTTTTTCGCGTCTTCGAAACGCATTGATTGCCAAAATTAAGAAGTTTTCATGATCTACCATAACCTGCCAATATCGTTTTTGAATTTTTCAACAAAATTAGTTTCCTTTTTATAAGAAGATTTTTTTATATTGGGAATATAACAGTACTGCATTTGATGCAATATTGTTTGCGTCTTCGAGACGCGTGGATTGATCTTTTGACGAAGTTTCGAAGATCATTATTGATTAATCAATACCTACTTAGAAAGTTTTAAGAAAAGTTACATTTTTTATATGAGGTTTTAATTTGAAATCTAAAACTACCGTAGGTTAAAGAGTTGTTCATCGTAACAGAACACATCAATTGAGATTTTGCTGGGCCCTTTGATTTTCTGGAAATAAAATATTCGGAAAGACAGAAACATTAGCTTGAAAAATATTGAACGTATCAATTTTTTCTTTTGTTAGAGAAAACTTCCCTCTATGAGGAAGCAAATTTATTTGATACTTATGAGGAAGCCAAATGCTCATAAAATGAGCACAAATAAATACACTCATAGTGAATACGTCCGTTGTATTTGGCAGCCGTATTTTAAACTTGTTCAGGCTACTCTTTGAAAAATTAATTCGTTGTATATTTGGTATTTTATTCCTCATTCAATACAAAGATCCTCACTGGAAAAAGCCAGCAGCAGCAGCCTAGCGGCCTCTCAGCTTTCCAACGATTTGTCACTTGTTTTAATGAATTGAAAATTAGAATAAGTGCACTGTTAGAAATTTATGTTTTGTCAAATGATAAATGTAGGAACATGCGTATAAATATAAACAAACTTCAGTGAAAAATTACCTAATTTTTATTTACAAATACGGAATTTTCTATAATATATTGTATCTGAGAATTCCAAAACCAAGCTATTCAGGTAGGAACAGCCGATTTGTTGCTCTATCAATGTTGAAAATTTATGATAATAGGGGCATTTACAACTTTTGCAGTTAAATTTCGGTGAACCTATGATCTAAAAAATACTTCTAATTTTCAACTTATTAAAAAAAATAACATCGCACTTATTATAATTTTCAACTTATTGAAGCAAGTAACATCGTTATCGCAAAACAACGTAGGTTTCAAATATAACATTTCGAAATCACTAATTGCAAAGTTAAAAATACGTTTCGTATTATATTCCTTATTAGATACAAAGAACCCCCCTGATGTAAAGTGTTGGTGACAGCAGTCTGACGGTCACTCAGCTGCGTGAGGAGAAGCTGGGTAGTGCTGATAGAGCAGGCAGGTAGACCGTTATGAAACGGACACTGCCAATTTTAATTTCTGAAAAAAAAATCCGGAATTGAAATTGAAAGCAAATTATTCAGATTTATCTTTTGTAAATTTGATAGGTCGCACACAAGAATGGAAAATGGCAAAGGCTGCTACCTGCAAGTGACACCTGGTCGCCGCGGTCTTTCGCCCACGCAACCCTGCGTCACTTGCCGGAGTTCTTTCAAAAGCGCGACAGGCAAACTGCTCGGCATTTCTGCGTGGACTGAGACTCAGTTGACTTAGTCGATTCAAGAACGAACTTTGCGATATCAGCATAATACTGTTCAACCTACGCATTTTACCAAGCTCTATACTCTAATACCACGCCCAACTATGTACGCATAACTGACCAGGTGTGTCTGGGATTTCATGCATTTTTTATTGCTATCAGCCAATAATATCCCTCTCCCCTTTCGAGTAACTAGATTCCAATCAAAATATTCATTTAAGAGATCAAAAATGATACTAGCAGATTATAAATCCTCTGGAAGCATTTTCAAAGCTTCATGGTTGCATGTTTCCTATTTAAACTCTGATTCCAGACTTGGATGATTTGAAATTGAAATTGATTCTTATTTGGATTGATCAAAACGGAAAGAATGATTGAATTATAATAATTTTCATAATATTTTAACAATATTTTAATAATAAGGTTCATTTTGAAAGTATTCCACCGATTGAATAGAAAACAATTTTGGCTTAAATTTAGAGTATTTAAACTTTTGAACCTCGTGACGCAGTTTATCAGAAATTTGTCGACATTTTTTTTTAGCGACGACCGCTTTCGGAAATATCTATTTTTTTTATATAATTTTTTTATGACTTGAATTGAAATTAAACAAAAATTCATGCATAAATCTATCCAGCGACGTAACTGCGTCACCAGCTTTAAAAGTTCAAATTAAAGAAAGTTGAACGTTTAATTTTCAACTGTCGAAATTCAATTTTCAATTTTCTTTAATTTTCAAAAGTTAAGAATTCAAGAGGAAAAGGAATATTTTTTTAAAAACTAGTGTTAAAAGTTTTATATTTACATCATTTTACAAGAAAATTTAATAAAGAAACATTTTAATCCATACAAAATGTGTGAAAAAATAAATTTTTCGAAAATGTGTCATCATTGGCAAGTAATAGTTATCCAAAAGATTATTTGTAGGGAAATTATGAGTTTAAAAAAAAATTGAAGTGTGATCATCTACTTGTCAGAAAACTTTGTTCATGATGGATTTATATTTTTTTAAGATCATTAAGTCTCTTAATGTTGAATTGTAAAAATTTGGTTTTGGCAGTAATCATATCAATTAACAGAACCAACACCTTTTTCCTTGATTAAAAAATTACGTCACGCTTAGAAATAGGGGATAATATTTGCGATTTTCAAACGAGAAAAGGTAGGGAAAAGGGGGAGGGTGTTACAAAATTTAGAAATTCTTTTCTTTGTTTGTCAATTATGCTTTTGTGAAAACAATTTTAAAATTGTTACTTCCAACATCTATTGTTTATTCCATCTTTGAGAAACATCTTTTTTAAAAGATGTTTTGACCTAATTATTACTTTTGAAGAAAAATTAATTTTCTTCAGAAAACATTCTTGATGATAATGGTTATATCTCTTAAGATAACTAGGCCTCATTGTTGATGCTGAATTAAAGAAACTTGATTTCGTCAATAATCGTATCAATTAACAAAACCAAAACTTTATCTTTGGTTGAAAAAAAATCTGTCGGAAAACTTTTTGATTGGCTGTTAATTACGTAAAACTGATAAAACCAATTTTAATTTCATGATCTTAATATTTTTCATATTAAATAAGAAATATTCCAAGGTGTCCATGATAAAAAAAAACTAAATAAAAATTATATGAATTACATAGACAAATAACTTTCTATAGAAAGAAAACTTATCATTTATCAGCTAGTACAAATTTTGTGATATAATTTGATATTCTAAACTGTAAATTCAACTTTTTTGAGAAATAAGGAATAATTATATACTTGTATGATTGAAAATTGAAAATAATACAAAAAATTATTGTGTAGAAAAAAACGATTTTTTTATAAAAATCAGTGTAGCTAATGTTAGCAAATTAAATATTAATTTCGTTACGCTTACTTAGACAAGTGAATTGAAGGGTCGAACTTTAAAATCAGTAAGAAAATCAAGATTTAGGGTGGACGAAAAAAGCTCAAAATGATTCGATTCATTGGTTATAGCACTAAAAAGTTTCTTTATGGCTTGACAAAAAAAAAAAAAATTTAATTTCTCACCGTTGGGCAAGTCGATTGAAGATTTTCAAATTGCTAACTTTAAAAATTTGTTTTTGCATGGAATTTTTTTTTTAATTTTATTGTTGAGAAAGTTTATGAAGGTGAATAACCTCGGACAGTAAAGAGTACAGTAAATTCTTCGTTTAAATATAATATTTCCAAAAATTACGGAAAATGTTTTTTTTTTACATTTTTTTTACGCTCTTCTTAACGAACTAAAAAAAACATGTACATATTTTTATGTTGCAAAAAGACATTGTTTTCTATTTTTTACAGAACCTGAAACATGAGCTATTTCTATACAAGATCTGTAAAAAGTAGAAGAAAATTTAAAAAAAAATTTGTTGATGAAGTTTATGGAAGTGTATAAATTCAGATGGAAAACAAGTGAAACAAAAATTTCATTTTAATATTATATTTAAAAAAAATGAACAAATATGCACTTTTGTTAATTGCACCTAAAGTTGCCAAAAAAATGTTTTCATTTTATTTATTCTTCTAATACCCTTTTTAATAAACTGAAGAAACACGTGCATATTTTTGAGATTTAAACAAAAATTTGTTCTATTTTTTGCAGCTTCTGTGTAAACGCATTTTTACATATCTTGTGTAAAAACGGCTCATGTTTCAGAATCCGTGAAAATTAAAAAAAAATGTTGTTTAAAATTCAAAAATATGTAGGTGTTTTTTTAGTTTATGAAAAAGAGCTTGAAACATAGCAAAATAAACAAAATAGAATTTTTTTCTGCATCTTCAGGTACAAATTAACAAAATTGCATTTTTCGTTTTTTTTTAAAGATTAGATTACGAGGAAATTTTTTTTACTTCTGATCCATCTACTTTCATAAACTTTACCTGAAATTTTTTTTCAATTTGTTTTCAAACACAAAAAATTAAAAAAATCAAAAATTTCAAAATTTTTAATCGACTTGTCCAATGGTGAGCAGATAAATTTTTTTTTTTAATTTTTTCTTAATGCCGCCAATTAATATCCAATTAATACAATCAGTTTAATTTTTTCGGCCCATCCTAATATACAGGTGAAAAAATACAAAAATTCTTTGTTCCAATACTTTTCTTTCGATTTGTTTACAACCATCTTTTACAAAAAAATTTCACTACTTCGGTATAAATTTGAAAAATTACTAGAGTAAAAGCTAAAAAAGAAAATATTTGAAAGAAAACACTGAAGAAACACAAATCCTCTTGCGTGTTCTACATTTCGTCATCGGTACGGGAAGTAAGATACAAAAATAAAAGAACAGAAGGGAAAGAATGAGAGAATGTGTAAGGTGGAACATAGGGATCGAGGGGTTCGGGAACAAAACGATGGAAAGATGAGCGCGAGCCGAGCATTGCTGAGAGACTAATTGACGTGAAGGCAGGGAGAAAAAAAATTGTTAAAAAAAAAGAAGTGAGATAAAAATGGAAAGGGACTGACGAGCGAGGTAACCCGGTAAATATCGTGACACGCGTTCAAATTAATGGGCGGTCGAAGAGGCTCAGCAAGTGAATAAATTGAGATCCACTCAATGACGCGACCCTATGACCGGACAAGCAATCGATTTCTAAAGAACAAGATCCGATTTTCTCTCCCAATTACTCCCGGTGAAATCTAATCATTCTTTCGAGTCATTAAAATAGATTATTCTTTTATAAATTTCTTCTTCACTTGACTCATCTAGGTGTCAAAATGTCGGCCTTCAAATGATGTATTTATTTGATAAGAAGCATTCTAAATTTTTTTACCGTTATATAAAATATGGTATTTTCTTCAACGAAATTATTATCAGATTAAAAAATACCCACTAGGGTCTCCAATAAAAAATTTGAATCTTTAAATTTTGCAAATGCTAACCCCTAAATTTCTCCATTTTGGTGTAAAAATACTGCTATGAATCTTCTTCTGTTTCTATTAAAATGTTTAGAAGTTCTACAAGGCCGTTTTAGGCCTGAAAATTAATTTTCTCAGTTTAAGATTTTTGAAAAATACCAAGTAGAGACTAAACAATTTTTGTACCTCTAGAAAGTATTGCTTGTTTATCAGGGCATAAACCCGAAATTCGGTGTTAGAGAAAAAAATTTGTAGATATTATTGGCCTTAGAATACGAAAATGTGTAATTTCATTACAATTAATGGCCAATTAACGATAATAGAATAAAATCTTGAATTTCAAAGTACACCAAAAATACACATTTTCATAGTTTGAAAATTCTTGTAATACTTTGAAATTAATTTTTTGACTAAAATTGACTCGAAGTGACTAATTTGCTATAATAATGTAAGTAATGTAAGTAACGTCCTTTTGAATTCAAAAGAATTCAAAAGAATTTGATGCAATTTATAAGAATTTCAGATCAATTTAAACGAATTCAGGATAAATTTATACAAATTCTGAGTGAATTCAAAATCATTTAAGTAAACTTCGAAGAAATTCAAATTAGTTGAAAAAAATCCCAAAAATTCCATTGATTACAGTAAAATCGGAGTGTATTTAGAAAATGTCAGAGAATTCAGGAGACTTTGATGAAATTTAGAAGAATTTGAATGAATTGAACGAAATAAATAAAGATCAGCAAATTTTCATTGAATTGGGTAAAGTGGGAATGAACAGAATTTAGAGAGAATTCGACAGAATTTAAGTGAATTCAAAAGAAAAAGAAATAGGAAAAAAGACCAATGAATTCATTCAAATTCTATTGAATTTAGAAAAATATAAGGAAAATGAGAAGAATTTGGTAAAATTAATAAAAATTCAAGTGAACTAAAAACAATTCAAATATATTTTAAAAAATTAATTATGTTCAGAGAATTTTGAAAAATTAAAGGGAATTTAAAAGAATTTAATAAAATACCAAAAAATTCAAGATGACTGTAAAAGACAGTGTGAATTTGAAAAAAAACTAAAAAAAACCATTGAACTCAGGATAGATAAGAAGAATGCATAATAAATAAGTAAGAATTCAGGGTAAATTCTAAATGAATTCATTACAATTATAAAAAATCCAAAATATTTAATTGATTTCAAAAAAACTGAAGTGAATTCAAAGGAATTCAAAGGAATTCAAGAGAAATCTGTGAAATATATACGAATCCAAGATAACTTCAAAAGAATTTAGGTGAACTAAAATTAATTCAAGTTAATTGAACATAATTTTTGAAATCCAAAAAAATTCAATTGAATTCAAATAAATGGAAATGAATAGAAATCTGATCAAATTCCCAAGAACTCTAGGTGAACTTAACAGTTTTCAGGCTGAATTGAAAAATTGAAAATTAAAAAAAGATGCATTGAATTCAGTGGATTCCAAGCGAATTCAGGGTGAATTCAAAGGTATTCAAAGGAGTTCCGTAGTATACCATTAAGCCATTTCCCTTTCAGGTTAGGCGTGACACTACCCGATTCGGGTATGTTTCTAGGTGGATAGTTTTCTTGTAGTTATAAATAACTACAAGTTTGGGCTCACCACACCCATAATATGCCAACAGCACACAGTATTCTCGAATGGTCACCCATCCAAGTACTAACCGCGCCCCACGCTGCTTAACTTCAGTGATCTGACGAGAACTGGTTTTTTCTGCGTGGCATAAAATCCAAAAATCACTGAAGTGATATTTTCATTTTAAAAAAATGACTATAGTGACTTTTCTGGAAAAATATGAAGAATAAGTAATAAAGTTTAACATCCTTTTCTGGTAAGTTATCGCTAAAAATACATTTTAAAGTCCTATAAGAATCGTTGGATCTCTAAAAAGGTATATTTTTGTTTTTTCGAAATTCAAGATTTTTGTTGTCATTGAGTGTGAATATTTTAAATTTATGAATAAACAATTTTTTTTAGGAGTGAAATAATTCATTTGAAATTGCTCAAATTTGTATTAGGCACCCTAATAGGTACCAATTTTAACTCTTAATAATACATCAAAATGACCATAATATAAATGACAGAATTACCTTCTATTTGAATTTAAAAGTTTCTTTATTTCCAATAAGAAACATCATTTTCAGTATTTACTTTAAAAACTAGATTTATCTAATTTTTTCTGAACATGAATTCCATATTTGTTTTGTTGAATCTTTTCTAATATTCAATTACATTTTAACACAATAAATATTGTTTTCCAGTCTAATTTTCTATTGTATTTTAATTTCGAATTATTCTGCGAAAAAAATCAATGTTTAATTTCTATAAACAAATGAGAATATACTTATGGAATAATGACTTTGTAAATGAAAATGTAAATTGCAAATTAGAAACAGCTTTCAACAATTCAACATGGCAAGCAATGTGCGCCCGTTCTGAGAACAGTACTTATTGTTAGTTCAGCTGAACTAGAACATTTAATGGCATAACGCATGCTGAGGAAATAAGTCAGCACCTTCATGTTGAATTATTACACTTATATATGGGCTTTCATGAAAACAATTTAGAACTACGTATTTCAATTTAATTTGATCGTAAATTGGTTTTCAATATATGAAATAAGGTTTAACAAATTTCGTATAAATATTTTTCGATGTGGAGTTATAGTGAATCTAAAAATTTTAAAAGTTTTCAACAAAATAAATCAACGCTGTCATATTTACTGTTCATAATTGAAGAATTTTTAATTGAAATTTTATGAAATTACATCAATTTTAATTTAACCTCTGCAGAATTAAATCATTTTTAATTCTTAATTTCCAAAACTGGACTATTCAAAAAAGGCATTCAAGATTACATACATTTTTATTATACACATCAAATATTGAAAAGTCCACAATTGCAAATATTGAGAATTGAAGAATGTTACACTGCAAATCGTTAAGGTTAAAAAATTGTCAATTGTAAATTTAAAAATTGAAGTATTCCAAAAAAGCGTTTAAAATTACATATGTTTAAAATATAAATCTTGTAAATTGAATAATTTGCAATTCCTCATCTTCGAAATTCAAGCATTTTCAATTGTAACTATTCAAAATTGTAAATATTTTAATTGTAAGCCTTTAAAATGCAAGAGCTCTTACTTTTGAAAGTTTTCAATTAAAAAAGCGAATTTCAAGTTTTACAGTACGAAATTTTGTAAGTTGGATCCTTCACATTAGAAATGTCTTCAATTTGGAAAATTTAGTATGGAAAACTTGTCTTTTGAATTAAAAAATCATCCAAATTTAAGAATCTTTATTTATAAATCTTCAAATTTGAAGAGTTTTCAATTCTAAATCTTCAAAATTGTACTATTCAAAACAACGTGCAAAATATAAGAATTTTAAATCATAACTCGTCAAAATTGTAGGACTTTGAATTTTAAATCTTTAAAATTGAATAGTTTGAAAAAACGTCAGTTTCAGGTCAGCCCCGAAGAAGTGAAACCCGAAATACCCCCTTTAAATTTATTATAATGAATCATCGTGAAAGAATTAAATCTATTATTATGTAATTTTAATGACTAACTTTTAAAATTTCTTCAATTTTTAAGATTTAAATTGAAAACTTTCATTGAGATCTGTAAAATCTTCCAAATTGAAGAAGTTTTATTTCTACATCTCTAAAATTTAAGGATTTACAATTGTAACTCTTTAAAATTGTCGAAATTTGAATTATAAATATTTGAAATTGAAGATTTCTTAATTTTCAGAATTTATAATCGAAAATTATCCAAATTTTTACTTTTAAAATTTGAAATGCTGTAATATTGATGACATACATTAGAAATTTCTTCAATTTGAAAGATATTGAAAATTGCCTTCTGTTCTTCAAAATTATCAAAATGTAATTTTTAAATTAAGATTGAAAAGAATTCCATTTTATCATGAATAATTTTTGCAAAATAAGCAGGGAAAGAATTCATAATCAAACAATAAAATTCAAAAGCAACTTCACTTTTCGGCTCATTAGAGACAAAAATAACGTAATGAGCCGAAAAGTGAGGTTGCTTTTGAATTTTATTTTTACATTCTCATTCTAATGAGAAGGTATTGGTTTTATGTAAAATTTGACATAGTCGGTTTTCATCAAATCTCCACGTTTTGAGACCCCCTGAGCTAGAAAAAACGATTTTTACGAAGGTGTCTGTCTGTCTGTAGTCTGTCTGTCTGTCTGTCTGTAGCCACGATAACTTTCGAAAAAATGATCAGATTTGATTGAGCTTTGGCACACTTTTTTATGGCCGAAAAATAGAGAACAAGTTCGTTAACCAGCTATTTTGGATGAAAATCCAAAAAGTGAGCACATTTTGAAAATTTTTGAGACCACTTTTTTTGAAGATTTGAAAATTCTATGTACGGTTATTAGTAGTACGCAAAATGACGAACAAAATAATCTTATGACTTTTCGTGATAAAAAAAATTACTGGAGTTATAGCATTTTCAAAATTCCAAAAAACAAACGAAAATGAACATTTTAAGCCGAAAAACGCACGATATAAAAAAAGTCAAGAGGAGAAAAACGTTGATTCCTGAACACCCTATAATATTTTCATAACAACTTTTTGAATTTTTTGAAAAATAAAAAATTCAAATTTTGATCGCACAAAAAATTAATGAGAAATCAAAAAAAGCCATTTTGCTGTCAAACTATGCAAGATACCAGAAAAGATCGTCTCACCAAAATTGTACACCTAAAAAAGATCTACAAATTTCTTATCATTCACCTTTTGATATGACGCGTAGTTTTTGTTTTATTCGTAAAAAACAGCATTGAAAATAGAAAAATCAAATTTTCAGACGAATATTACCAGCTACGAAAAAATGACCGAAACAAAATTTGTTCATCCAAGGAAGAGGTACAAATTTATTGTGACTCACGTTTCGATAGGATGCGTGGTTTTTTTTTATTCGTGAAAATAACATTGACAGTAAAAAAAATCAAATTTTTGAAAAAACAATGCAAGGTACGAAAACATATAAATGAACACAAATTGTGCATTCAAAAAAGACTAACAAAGCCGTAATCAATTTTTGTGGTAAGAATATATTGAAAATGAAAAAATTAACCTTTTTTGATAAACGGCACAAGCTAAAATAAAATGTTAACTAATAAAATTTGTCGCCTGAATTATATCATTACTTTTCATTTGAAATCAAATACAAATTTAGTAATTTGTATATGAAGAACATATAACACGAAACACAAAGTGCGCGTTCAGTGTATTTACCAAATCGCACGCCGTAAGTGCGCTCAAACTTTTTTGTTTCTATCATACGGTTCAAATGATTTTCAAATCAAATATCGAGCGCGAAGCGCGAGTGTCTGGATGACAATGTGTTCCTTAAGGTCGATAGAACCTTGAGTAAATAAAGTTCCTTTTCAGTCTAAAATAAAAACAAATTTAACAATCACTTAATATGTAGAGGTTTTGATAATTTTATAATATTTGCAAACAAACTTTTTCTTTTCATCGAAATCGAACACGAAGTTCAAAAATCTAGAGGAGCCGAGCGTAAAGCGCGATGTAAATACGCCCGAGCGCGTAGCGCGAGGTAAATACATAATCGAGCGCGAAGCGCGAGATTCAACAGTCGCGCGCCCTAGGCGCGCTCAACTTGCGAGCGCAGTGAGCCGCGCGCCAAGCGCGCCATGAGAATGTGCCCGCGAAGCGGGCAGATTTTTTTATTATGAATTTTTTCCCTGCTTATTTTTCAAAAATTATTCATGATATAATGGAATTTTTTTCAACCTTAATTTAAAAATTTTTAAATAGAGACAATAAACTCATGATTCCTTCCAATCTGCAGGGTTTGCTTATTAATAATTTAAGATTTCTTTAAATTGAGTTCACATAGTTTTACCTCAATTTTATTGTAAGAAATCTTTCTTTTTATTTAAAATTTTTTTTTGAAAAAGAATGTAGTGAATTTGAGCAATTTTTTAAAAATGTATTTAAATATTTTGGATTATTTTCTTTTCCTTATTGGAAAATTGAATAATCTAAATAGATTGGTTTTGAATCACCCACAAATCAAAATGTAATTTTTTTATTCATAAGTCTTTAAAATTGTAGTTTTAAATTTGAAAATTTACAATTAATATGTATGCAAGTCGTAAGTTTTAAAATTAAAAAGACTGTCATTTTGATGATTTGCATTCGAAATTTTTTCAATGTCGAAGATTTAGAAATAAAAATGTGTATGTTTTCAATTTAAACTCTTCAAAATTGAACTATTAAAAAAAAGATTCAAAATTATATCACTTTGAATCAAACACATTAAAATATAAAGGATCTTCAATTGCAAATCTTCCAGGCAGACCTATTTCAAAAATATGTTGAAAATTTTATAAATATAAACTATAAACGTTCAAATTTAACAAGTTGGCATATTTTTAATTGTAGAGATCTCCAAAATGGATCAGTATCAAAAGAAAAACTCCCCTGAAATTTCATTTTATTTAATTCATCTCATAAAGTTCTCTGGAAATCCGTTAAAATCCCTTGAAATATTTCAAATATCATAAAACCCCCTGAAATCCCTAAAAAACTCTTCATTTTTCTGGATTTCCTTTAGGTCTATATAATTTCATTATAATCTTATGTAAAATTTTAATTTCTTTCAAAATCCTATGTGTTGAAATCTTCAAATCTTTGAAATTTAACAGAATGATTTGAAATTCCTTAGAAACTTTTATATCTTTTGAAATTTTCTATAATCCTACGAAATTTTTTGAAATCTTATAGTGTTTCTAGGAATATTTCAAAATACGTTGTATTTTTTTAAATGTTTAACCATTTTTCAAATTCCTTCAAATTTTTTTAAATCCCTGGAAATGTCCTGAAATCTTTAATATCTTTTAAAATTCCTTTGAAAATATTTAAAACTTTGAAATCCTCTGAGACCCCGTCAAATCCCATAAAATCCGCACAAATCACTTGAAATTTCATTAAATTTCATTTGTTTCTTAAAGTTCCTTGAAAATTCTTGAAAACCTTTGATATCTTTGATTTCTTAAAAATTTCTTGAAATTTCTTTATAGAATCTTGTGAAATACCCCAAAATCTTTCAAATAATTTGAGATCCATTGAAATTTTTTAAATCTTTAAAGTCCTGGGAGATTTTATAAAATTGTGTGGGTCTCGTAAAATTCCTATGAATCTCTTGAAGTACTTTGAAATCCCTTTAATTATTTTGTGTAATTTCTTAAAAATCTTCTAAATTTTTTTCTTATTTTTAACTTATGTGAAATCAGATAAGACTTTTTAGTATCTCTTGAAACATTTAAAAAATCTTTGAAACCCCCTGAAATATTTTGAATTCTTTTAAAATTGCGATTTTTGAGATAGCGAAAATGTTATTTTGGTTAATCAGCAAAGAAATTTGGAAATATGCTTAAAGGAAAAGTGGAAAAATAATTGCTATAGTGAGAAATTTGAGAAAATAGTACCATATTAGTCTCTGTTTTTTCAAAATAGTAACAAAACAGTCGAATTGTTAAAAAAGGGTCATAAAGTGTCAATAGCGACGTGAGTCCAAAGCCTGAGAGTAAAAAAAACATTAAAAACAATGAATCAGCAAACATTTTTTCTCAGAAATAGTTTCGTTTCTTCTTTGCAAGAGAAATCTTACAGAATGTCTGTTTTCCTTTCTAAAAATTCGTAACGTTTCCCGGATTCCTGCATATAAATCTATTTTTTAATGAAAGGCCGTTTCTCATAGTTCCAAAGTGTCAAGAAGAAAAACAAATTATAGCTTTGTTTATAACTTGGTACAATATCAAAGGAGAAACTTCCTGTCCAGTTGTCCACATTTTTCGAGTAGCTCGTAAAATGTCAAGAAAGTGTAAACTGCTTCTGAAAATACTTGAATTCAAACTCAATCAGAATCGAAGAGGAATCTTGAATCACTATGAGAAAATATGAGAATAAAATTGGGCGGTCTTTTTCTTTAGAATATTCACCAATTACGAGAATATTTCACTACTACATAGTACCTATCAGATTCAGATAATTAGTTCTCAGAGTATCACTTTTTTCTAAGGGAAATTCATTAATTTGATATCTCGATTCGTGGGCATCATTTGAGTTTTAGTTCCTAGTTCTTTCAGATAGGATCAGAGAAATCCGAACTTAATTCCATTTCCTTATTATCACTGGAGTCTATTCGAATTACATCAATTCGCTTCAGCTTCGAGAAATCTTTTCTCCTTTTGATTCATTCACAGCTTTGGAATACACAAAAGAAGTTATTCTTTAATAAAAAATTGTATCGAAGAAATCATTATATATAAAACCAACCCGAACGATGAAATTAAGAGTGCAGTGATCTGCAATATTTGAAAAAGTCATTTCTCACTTCTCGAGTCATTAATCAAAATGTTATTATTGAAAGAAAATTGAATGTTCAAGAACTGCCCCATTTGCCGATATTGAAAGCTTCATTCTAATATAAATATTTGATTTATTTATTATAAAACATTGTTTTTCTAAACATTTCTCAAATTCAATGAAGGTTTGATATATCATCAGTCCTGGGTTTCTTACCTGTCATGTAATGTATCACCAGCGCTTAAGAAAACATACATATATACACAAGATAGTTAGCAAAGCTTCTATTTTTGAAAGGCGACACAAAATAGAGGAAGTGAAACCAGGAGTCTTAAATTCTTAAACCCTCTGATTTAACCCACACAACTCACAGTAAATGTCGACTAATGATCAGTTTGGACTTAGACCGAATAGTCCCAGGAGGTTTTAAAATATGTCAGAGTACCATTCCATTTCTGGATTACTTTAGCGATTGGGAGCTAGATTTCGTTCCCCTGCAACTGGAGAGACTAATGAACTCTACTTTATAAATATAAACTACAATCTAAATCTGAATTTGAATAAATTAGACTAATTAAATCTGTGCTATGGATTTCAACTGATAAATCGGTTATTTTTCAATTTAATTGATTGAAATAGTAAAATACTTGGTAACAGTATCACTCAAACTCAAATAAAAATATTAAAAATTTCAAGTAATGATTGGACTTACATGATTACAAATTTTCAAAACAATACAATTGTTATAAATATTACTAAACTTCATATAAATATAAGTAACGATTTTAAACAAATTTTTCAAAGTATTTACACATTTTTACAATTTTTTTGAATCTAAAGGAAAACAGCTAAAAATATCTTGACAATTTAGAAAAAAAATACTGAAAATTCTCTTTGAAACGAGCTCAAGAAATTTGAAAAATGGTAATTATTTCTATAGTTATTCCAAATTTTGCAAAACCTCGAAATTTGATCTTTTTTGCAGTATCTTTTTACAAAATTGGTATTTGACTTCAAATTGGGCTTGTTAGACGGAGTATGTTATTAACTTTCGCGCCATTAGAAAGAAAATAAGTACATATTATTACAAAAATTAGTGCAAAAAGTTGAATTTTTAACCAAAAAAGATTAAATTTCTTTCAAAATAGTTGAATCTTCAACCAAAAAATGTTTTTAAATAAAAAAAGCAAAAAATACGACCAAATTGTTAAATTTTCAATCCGAAAAGTCTAATTTTCTATAAAACAATTGAATTTTCACCCAAAAATATGAATTTCAGAGAGAAAAGATAATTTTTAACCAAATTTTTTAATTTTTTACCAAATTGTTCAATTTCCAAACAAAAAAGATCATTTTTTAAGGAAAAATGCAGAAAGTTGATATTTCAACGAAAAAGAATTATATTTTAAATCACAAACAGTTGAACTAAATAAAGAAAAAAGGGAAATTTCAACAAGATAATGAAATTCTCGAACAGAACAGTTTACTTTTGAATCAAACAGTTGCATTTTTAACTAAAGAAGATTAAATTTCTATCAAAAGAGATGATTGTTTTAAAGCAAAGAAAGATCAATTTTCAACGGCAAATGTAATAGTTGATCTTTCAACAAAAAAATTTCATTTTAAATGGAAAATAGTTAAATTCAGCTCAAAAATATGAATTTTCAACAAAATAGTTGAATCTTCATTCAAAGCCGATTAATACTCAACCAAACGGTTGCTCAAATTTGCGAATATCTTATAAAATCCCTTAAACATCTTTGAAATATTTGTATATCTTAAAAATCCTCTAAAATCCCTTGGAAATTCAAGTAAATTCTTCAAAACCACATATTAACTGAAATATTTAAAACTATCATCAAATTTCTGAAATCCTACTGAAATCCGTTAAATATCACTGGAAATTATCCCACAAAAATCCTTTGAAAACGCAAAATGTAACTATTTTGTTAAAAATTTATCTTTTTTGGTCAGAAATTCTACCGCTTAGTTGATAATTGAACTACTTTGTTAAAAATCCATTTTTTTATTGAAGATTCATTTCTTTGGTTGAAAATTTAACTATTTTGTTGAAAATTCGTTTAATTTTTGGTTACAAATTAATTTTTTCAGCTGGAAATTTAACTATTTTATTTTTGGTTGAAAATTCATCTTTTCTAGTTGCAAGTTCAAGTGCATTGTTAAAAAGTCATGTTTTTTGTTGACAATTTATCTTTTTTGTAGAAAATTAATCTTCCGGGTTAAAAAATCAACTTTTTTTATCAAAAATTCAACTCCTTGCTTGAATGTTGAATTTGTTTCTTCAAAATTTATTGTTTTTTTAAGATTTACCATGTTAGTTAAAAGTTCATCTCTTTGGTTAAAAATTAAACTCTTTTGCTCAAAAATCGTTGTTTTTCTTGGTTAAAAATTAATTTTCTTTATTGAAAATATAACAATTCCATTAATAGTTCAAAATTGATATTTTTAATTGAAAATTGATCTCTTCTGGTTGAAAAATCGTGTATTTTGTTAAATATTTATCCGTTTTGGTACAATTTAACTGTTTTTGATTAAACATTGAAATCTTTTTTTGCTGAAATATCAACTTTAAATTTTTTGTTGAAAATTCATTTTTTTCGGTTGAAAAATCAAATACTTGGTTCAAAGTTATACTAATTTGTGAACCTTTTTTGTGTGTCAAAAATTCATCGTTTTAGTTTAAAATTCAACAATTTTGTCATAAATTTGATTTTTTGTTGAAAATTCATCTATTTGGTCGTGGATTCAACTATTTTGTTCATAATTCGTATTTTTTCGTTGAACTCAACTCGTTGATAATTCGTTATTTTTGTTGTACATTAGTTTTTTAACTAAGCATTTAACTGTTACATTTTTGGTTGAAAACATATCTTGTTTAGTTTAAAGTTCGAATATTTGGTTGAAAATTCATGTATTTTGTTCAAAGTTTGTCTTGTGGTAGACAACTAAACTTTTTGGTTGGAAATGGATTTTTTTTATTGAAAATTTATTTTCTTTAATTTAAAATTGAACTATTTGGCTGAAAATTCATGCATTTTGTTGAAAATTCGTTTTTCGGTAGAAAATTAACCTTCTTAGACAAAAATTCATTTTATAAGGTTAAAATTTTTGCTATTGGGTTCAAGATTCTACTCTCTAGTTGAAAATTTAATTACATTGTTGAAAATTGAATTATTTTGTTAAAATCATCCTTTTTGATCGAAAATGTGTCTGTTTAGTTGAAAATTGATCCCCTTGGATTTAAATTCATCTACCATAGTAGAAAAGTATTTCCATGTGTTTAAATCCATTTTTAAACCCTCTCCCCCACCTCCTAGATCTCTTCTCCAGACCACGCCTGTACGAAAGATCATCAAATGGCCCAATTCAAATAATTTTTTTTTAGATTCGAACCTAGCTGTTCGAAAGTCTTTCGATTCGACTTTCGATGTGCCTGAAATTGGGCATCAGTTCTGATCAAATCACTTTGCATATTACAAATTTACATACCTAATTTTATTGAGATTGCTACCGATTTTGAAAAGACTCGTGTGAAGACTTTATCGCTTGTACCACGTGATCTTCGATCTTCCTGAGGTCATTCGGAAAAATGACCGCAAGCTTCGCCCACGCTTTGCCGTGGCAGTAAAGTCTTTATTACTACTATCGCTATTATTATCGTCATTATTATCTCGACTAGACCCCTGTGTCCTGCAGCGATTCACTTCAAGGAATCCACACGACTCGGAACTTATTTCGCCGACAAACTTCTCAAGTTCTCATTGCCGGCTTGCATTCAGCTCATACCAACTTTACGGCAGACATTTATCTTCGCGAATTGCAATAACCCTAAAATTTGCGCAAAATGAAAGTTTAAGTTGTTGCTCGTCCCATACAAAAGAATATTCATACATATTCATAAAAAAGGAAGTGATTTATGACGTTGGATTTTTGCACAAATAATTCTCTTGATAATTGGCTAGCGTGGATTGTTTCAATAATTTACATTTTGTACAATTAACTTTACATTTTGAGATTTAGTAATGGGGGGACGAAATAAGTTGAACTCATGGAACAAAAAGAACTGAATCGGTCCAAAAAATTTAGATACCTTGATTTTTGTACAGATTATAGTGAAAAACTCAGCAGAAAAAATTCTAAAAATAGGGGACAAAGTATACGTTACAGATGGAGATTTTGCCTATACTGATACAGAGATTTGAAATTTTCAGTCGATTTAGTCGATTCAGTCTCTGAAAATGAATTACAAAAAATCTGCAAAAAATATGTGAATTTTTTTTATTCTGTGCACAATGTTGAAATTTAGAGTCAAAAATAATAATTTGTTATCAAGTTAATAACAAAAGAGTAGTGAGGTGTCATCTCGGAAACTAAAGAACGTACGAAAATCATTCTTGAAGCAAATTTTACATTTTTGAGTTTTGAAAATGGTGTATGTAGTGCTAATAGGCAAAAATTTTGGCTTAAATGTTTAAAAAGATTTTTTTTTTCGGAAAATACAAAGGGCTCTTCAATTATCGAAGCATCCATACTCACATCAGACCTTGCCTGTGCTAGTGTTACTCCTAAAACTACGTATTTCTGTCACACTTACTCCTATTGTGAATGCCGTTCCACCAAAAATTGAAAAGCCCTTTGTATTTTCCGAAAGAGGAAATAATTTTTTAAATATTTAAGCACAATGTTTTACTCATTCACACGACATATACCATTTTCCGAAGCCAAAAGTGTGCAATTTGCTTCAAGAATTATCTCCGTACGTTATTTAGTTTCCGAGATGACTCCTCAATACTCTTTTGTTATTAACTTAATAACAAATCATTATTTCTGGCTCTAAATCTTAAAATTGTGCACAAAAAGAATAACAAAATTTCACATATTTTTTGCAGATTTTTTGTAATTTATTTTCAGGGACTAACAGCTATTCAAAGTTGAGTGTTCTGAAATTATCACAAGATTATGATATTTTCTAAACATTCACTCAACATGTACTTTGTCCCATATTTTTAGAATTTTTTTCTCCTGAGATTTTCACTATAATCTGTACAAAAACCGACGTATTACAAATTTTTGACAGATAGTAGCCTCCGTAAGGTAGGGTAAGAGCACCAATTCTTAGCACCTTCGACCAATTATTAGCATGCCAAAAACTAAAGTGAATTTATTTTGTTTTAGATGAATAATTAATTGCATCATATAATTAATATATGAATTATATGTAAAAATGATAGTATAAATACATTAATTTGAGGCAAACCATGCTAAAAAAATGTATTATTTGAGAAATTAGAAAACGGTGCCAACAATTGGTGATCTTACAGCATTCTGTGTTTTTTGCGTTTATTGTGAGTTCAGTTACCAATATGTCTTCGTGGGGAAATATGGTGATTTTTCACCAAAATATGGGAATAAATTCTTTTGAATCAAGTTAATGTTGATACCATTTTGAATGCAATATGAAATGATTTAATGTTTTGAGATTTCAAGTCAAAATATATTGCAGTTTAAATTGAATAGTTGAATTTTCAACCAAAACAGATTTTTTACTACAAAAAAAAAGAATTTTTTACCCAAAACGAAGAATTTTCAACCCAAAAAAATTAATTTTCAACTTTAAAGCAAAACATACGAATTTTCAACAAAATTGTTGAACTTTCAACCAAATCAATAATTTTTCATGCCAAAAAGACATTTTTTCCGAAGACAGTTGAATTTTTAACAAAATAGGTAATTTTCAATCCTAAAGTAGAAATTTTTATAAAACAGTTGAATTTTCGACCAAAACAGATGAATTTAACAGATTAGTTGAATTTTCAAAAAAATATTTAAATTATTAACTTAGTTGATTTCGTAACTATCTAGTTGAATTTCCAACCTAGAATGATGCATTTTCAACTAAACGGTCTAATTTTCAAACCAAAATGACTAAAATCTAACCAAAAACGGTTGCATTTTCAACTAAACAGTGGCATTAAGAAACAAATAGGTGAACTTTCAAGAAAAAAAGATGATATTCCAACAAAATATTTGAATTTTATTAAAATAGTTCAATTTTTAACACAAAAAGACGAATTTTTTGGAAGAACGTTAAATTCACAACAAAAAATATATTCTCAACACAGAAAGATGAATTTTGAGTGGAAAAAAATGAATTTTCATCATAACCATGGAATTTTCGACCAAAAAAGATTACTTGAACGAAATAGTCGAATTTTCAACAATATAATCAAGTTTTCAACAGAATAGTTTTATTTTAAACCAAATCGCAGATTTGTTGACCTAATCAGATGAATTTTCAACCCAATAGTTCAATTTTCAACCAAAAAAGATAAATTTGGTGAAAACAGTTGAATTTTCTACGAAGAAAGATGACTTTTCTACCATAAAAGATGAATTTTCTATGGAAAAGAAGAAATATTTAACATAATAATTAAATTTTCGACCAAAAAAGATGACTTTAATAAAATAGTTAAATTTTTAACAATAAAATGGAATTTTCAACAAAGTAATTGCATTTTGAGCCAAAAAGCAAATTTTTAACAAAATATATGAAGTGTCAACCAAACAGTTTAATTTTTAACTAAAAAAATAAGTTTTCAACCAAATATGGAATAGCCAAATTTTCAGGGTAAACATTTTCTTTCTAACCCAAAGAAGAAGAATTATTAACCACTCGAATTTAATGAAAAAAGACGATTCAAAAAATAAATCGAATCCTCAACCTAATAGATGAATTTTCAACAAAGAAAATTAATTTTTCACCTGAAAATATGATTTTTCAACAAAAATGTTAATTTTTTACCAAATAGTTAGATTTATAAATGAATAGTTTAATTTTCAACCGCATACTTGTATTTTGTATCAAAGTAGCTTAATTCTTAACCAAAAATCTGAATTTTTAACAGAAAAGTTATTTTACAACCAAATAGTTAAATTTCTACTTAAAATGATCAATCTTTAACCAACAAAAAATCAATTTTTACAAAGTATTTTAACTTTAAACCAAGTAGCGAGCCAAGTAGTTAATTTTGAAAAAAAAAAATGTGAATTCTGAACAAAACATGTGGTAGCTGATATTTCAAAAAAAAAAAGTGAAACAAAAATAAAAAATAGTTGAATTCGACAACAACAAAAACCGAATTTAAACTAAACAGTTGAATCCGCAACGAAAATAGATTGATTTGTCAACCAAACAATTGCATTTTTAACCCAAAAGATGAATTTTCAACCATGAAGATTAATTTCCTACCAAAAAAGGTTAATTTTCAATTAGAAATATAAATTTTCAAACAAAACTGATAGTGTTAGATTTTTATTTAAACAAATTATTTCTCAACTAAAAAAACTAAATTTCGACAAAATAGTCCAATTTGCAACCAAGAAAATAAATATTTTACTTAAATGATGAATCTTTAGACAATAAAATTAATTTTCAATAAAACAGTTGAACTTTTAATCCAATAGTTGATTTTCAATCAAAAAAATACTTTTCAACCAAGAAGATTAATTTTCTACCAAAAAAGATAAATTATCAACAGCAAAAAAAAACATGAAGTTTCAGGCAAGCACTTAAATTTTCTAACTGAGAAAGAAGACTTTTCACAAAAATAGTTGAATTTTTTAACAAACAAATTCCAATAGTCAACCAAAAATGGAATAGTTAAACTTTTAGTTGGAGAAATTAATTTCCAACAAAAAATAAAACGAATTTTCAACAAAATAGTTAAATTTTCAACCAAAGAGATGAATCTTCAACCAAAAAAAAAAAAAAAGAATTTTAAACAAATTGGTTTAATTTTCAATCAAGTAGTTAACTTTTTGACCAAATAAGATGACTCTTTGACAAAATTGTTGCACTTTTAGCAAAATATTGAAAACTTCGACCAACAAGTAGAATTTTCAACCAAATATGTAATAGTAGACTTTTAAACCAGAAAAGTTGTCTTCCAACCCAAAGTAGTTGGATTTTTTCTTAGGTTTTTTTTTTAATTAATTCGCATTTATGCGAAAAAGATGTGAAAAAGGGGAAGTTTCTTGAAAACAGGAGAAAATAAGAATTCTTTGAAAAAAAGGAAAAAGAAGGGGAAAATAGAAGAATTGTTAAAAAAAAGGGAAAAGAGGGGAATAGAAGAAAGTGTGTGAAAGTCTGAAATAGTAACGTTACTTTCACTGACCACCACCCCCCTCCTTCCTTGTTAGCAACCGTAGTTTTTGGCGCATCCCCCCTTCTCTAATTGGTAACGTAGTTTATGGTCGACCTCAAAGAGATTTTAGGGAATTTTCAAGTCGTTTCTTTTTTTTGATACACGAAGGGTTCGTGCTCGCGCGGGGGACTTGTAACTGAAAGCAGTTATGCTCGGTATTTTATGGCTTTGTCCTCAAGGCATGCAAAACTCGATTCTGAAAGGTTATGCGTACGACGTGAGTTGCGCGGTAACGGGGAACGAAAATACATCCCTCCTAATTAAATCTGACTAAATTCATCAAAATTGTCGTTAAAATCCTCCCGTGAAGAGGGGCCCTGCGGGTCTGAACGAGCTGACGACCCTCCTCGCGCCCTCCTTCCGCGAAGACCAGATTCCTCAACGGCTAATTACTCGCCGCGGAATTGAGCGTGACCAACCAAATTCATACATGATAAGCGTGACATGACCACTTGGCATATAGATGACACTAATTTGCATCTCAGAAACGATAAGAGAAAAAAGCGAGAAAATTCCGCAGCTGGAAAGAGGCACAGGAATATTCCGAAATTTTACTGTCGCTAATGTTTATTTTACGAAAATTCATTTTGGCCAATAAAAATTTGCCTTAATTTCCATTTCTATTAATTTTTGTTTGACCTCGTCGCATAATCTGCACTTTACGCGAATACACAGTGTGTGCCAAAAAGGGGCTTTTTTTGCACAATAACCGCTCGACAGTTTAATTTTCAACGGACTTTTATATATTATTTGTAAAATCATCCAAATGTTTCCAAGTATAACGAGTAACTGCTAATTATTTATATTAGTAAAATCAGAAAATTTTATTTTCAGTAACAAATAAAATGCGTTTTTTATAACTTTTCAAGTATGCCACTGCAAGTCAATGTTACTGATTACATCAACTCGTCTTTAGTGGTAGAAAATAAATCTTCTTGGTTCAAAATTAATCCTTTTTATTGCATTCACCTGTCTTTGGTTTAAAATAAAAATATTCTTTGGTTGAAATATTAACTATTACATTTTTTCTTGAGCATTCATCATTTTTTATTGAAAATTCAACTACCGATTTAAACTACTGTTCAAAATTATTTTTTTTTTAAGTTGAAGATTCATCATTTTAGTTGAATATTCATGTTTATGTGAAAATTTAACAAGTTTGTTGACATTTTTATTTTATTTAACAATAATTTTTGTAAATGAAAATTTAATTACTCTATTTTTTATTTACAATGGAAATCTTTTTTTTTGGGTTGAAATATCTACTATTACATTTTTCGTTGAAAATTTATCTTTTTTTGTTGAAAACTCAACTACTCGGTTGAAAGTTAAACTAATTTGTTAAAAGTTTATATTTTGGGGTAAAGAGTAATAATTTCTTATGGAAATTCAACTATTTAGTTGAAATATTATCTATTTTGTTGAAAATTTGTGTTTTTTGGTAGAAAATTAATCTTTGTGCTCGAAACTTCAACCTAATTGTTTGTTAAAAATTCATTTCTTTTTGTTAAAGCTTCATAATGTTAGTTGAAAATGTATCTGTTTGTTTGAAAATTCATGTATCTTGTTGAAAATTCGTCTTTTTGGTAAAAGAATGAATCTTCTTGGCGGAAAATTATTTTTTTTTTATTTTTAAAACGCAACTGCTCGGTTGAAAGTTAAACTAATTTGTTAAAAAATTATATTTTGGGTTAAAGGGAAATAATTTCCGTTGGAAACTCAACTATTTGGTTGAAATATTATCTATTTTGTTGAAAATTCGTGTTTTTGGTAGAAAATTAATCGTCGTGCTTTAAAATTCATCAGTTTGGTTAAAACTTTAATTACATACTTGGTTTAAAGTTGAACAACTTTGTTGAAAATTCATCATTTCAGTTAAAAACCTCATACATATGGTTGAAAATTAATTTTTTTAACTGGAAATTTAACTAATCTCTTTTTGGTTGAAAGTTTTTCTTTGTCATTATTTGTAGAAATTTAATTTATTTAGAACTTAATTTTTTGTTAAAAATTCATTTCATTCTTGTTAAACATTCATAATTTTAGTTCAAAATGTATCTCTTTGTTTGAAAATTCATGCTTCTTGTTGAAAATTCGTCTTTTTGGTAAAAAAATTAATCTTCCTGGTGGAAAATTAATTTTTTTTAGTTTTAAAATTCAACTACTTGGTTCAAAGTTAAACTTCTTTCTTAAAAATTCTTTTTTTTGGTTCAAGAATCATAATTTTAGTTGACCTTTTTTACTTGAAAGTTCAATACATTGCTTCGGTTAAAATGACTGATAATATCAGTTAGTCAATTTGACTTAATCGGAAAGTAACTTTTGACTGATTTGTCAGTCTTCAAATTCACATTATTTGAAACAGTCAATTTTGATTTGGAATCAGTCACTTTTGACCGATTTAAATTCAGAGTGTACAATCAAGAGTCATTAAAAAATAATTGGTTGGGACAACTGATAAAGTATGAGGGCCAACTACTTTAGTTTGTAATATATGCCGCTGCTATTTAACTGGTTGGGGCTACTACTTTTATTCACATGATTGGTAGTAGTTGCCCTTACTTATACTTTACTTGTTGTTGCGACAACTTTCAATGGTACATACTATTTTCAGGTAGTTGTACTTACTACTTCAATTAGTGAGTCTTACTATTAAATTGGTTAGTCTTACAAATAAACTAGTTGATCGCAATACTTAAATTAGTAATCCTCACTATTACAATCAGTAAGTTTTGCTATTTAAAATAGTAGTCCTCACTATTAAAATTAGTAATCATTACTATATTCTCAATATT